>KZ651287.1:193299-222831 GCA_001010745.2 Gerris buenoi
GACATGGCCGCTCTCCACCGTTTTGTTTTTTTCAAACGCCTATTGCCAAGCTATGTCCCGCAGACGAAATAAACCGACCACATATTCTTAAAAGGCACTAAAATATTGACTTGTATGCAAAATTCTAGCTTGATGTTAGTCAGACATTTTTTTGCACGCTATCTCCTGGACTATTATTAGGTGTCCTACTTCAAATGTTCCAAGACAGAAATCCGTTTAGATATCTGGGAACATTTCTGGTTGCGTGTCTGTCTGTCGGACCATCGGTCTTTTCATAATTTTTGCGAACCAAAATATCTTAAAAACTACACGTCCGATTTTAATGAGATTTATATGGTAGATCGTAATTTCCTCATTGTTGGTCCCATATGAGTTTCAACCTTCTGCGGTCATTTTTTTCTCTGCCACACGTGCACAAACAATGGTTGTACAATGAATGGCTTGTAAAAGCTTGAAATCAATAAAGTACGTTATAGAAATTTACAATAATTGGTTGAAAATAATAAAATAATTTTAGTGTACTAAATAGGAGGCGGGGGAGCTGCAGGCCACCTTAATTGACGGACTTTTAACATCTGTATTTTTTCCTTTATATTTTGGGTATTTACAAATTTCTTATAGTAATTACAATTTGGAGTTAAATGTAGTCTTACTTAAAACAAACGCCTAAAAGGTTTTTTTATTAATAATTTAACGTTTCAACGATGGATATAATTTATATAGTTGGTGTAAATTATATTACAAGTAAAACATCAAAGATAACATTGTTACTATGAAGTAGAAAGTTCAATGTGCAAATATTATTTTCTACCGAGATGTAAAGTTTCACCTACACTTTATATCCCCGGTGTAGTTTTACATGTTGTTTCTATATACGTAGGGTAAAAGTAATGAAAACAAAACAGAATCGTGAGTGGATTCTATGTACTCTTTACAGCGTTTTTGTGGGTTTAGAATAATGTAAAACAACATCGTTTAGATAGTGTCCTTTCCCAGAATTTTATCCCTGCACTTAAACCCAAGTAAGCCGAAGAGAAGTAATTTACATTTTTTGCTTAAAGTGCTAATTATAATTTTAACAATTATATTTTCCAACTTGAAATTATTTATTTAGTTTTTATGTATGTATTTTTTACTACGTTTTTATTAGCTTGCTTTCTTGTTTGTTTGTTTGTGGGTCCAGTACAAATCTTGCAATCGATTTTTAACTAACTTCCCGAGTAGCTAGACATTTGAAACTTTTAGAGTAGCTCAGAACACGATGACAATGCATTATTTTGATACTTTCAGCAACTTTTGCAGTATAGAAAGTTAGTTCGGAAAAAATTCGCAATATGGAAAGTTAGTTCGGAAAAATTATAAAAGATATTTTTTTGTT
Organism: Gerris buenoi; assembly: GCA_001010745.2. Classification (NCBI taxonomy): domain Eukaryota; kingdom Metazoa; phylum Arthropoda; class Insecta; order Hemiptera; family Gerridae; genus Gerris; species Gerris buenoi. Next base: position 194,678 of record KZ651287.1, read on the forward strand.
TTGTCATGACCCAGATTTACGTTCTTCATTTTGACAGGTTTAAAATTTATGATTAATGATAAAAAAAAAATTAAATGTAGTATATAAAAAGTTCATTTTGTCTTGTGATTTTTAAATATTAATTAGGATATGAGAGCTGTTAAGTGAATTTAATATTCTAGGGATTACTCTAGAAATAAAAGCCTAAGTTGTAAATAAAATATTTTATTGCTTAAAGATGTTACTCCTGGATCTTAAAAACCTTTTGTAACATTAAATAACTCGACGTGTAAAATTTATCGGATTATTGTTTAAAAGAAAATAATTAATATCTTACCTATTTAAATAACATTAAGACACTAAAATTATATATTACATTTTGATTAATATATTATTTAATAAATTATAGTTAACCTTCTGCGGTCATTTTTTTCTCTGCCACACGTGCACAAACAATGGTTGTACAATGAATGGCTTGTAAAAGCTTGAAATCAATAAAGTACGTTATAGAAATTTACAATAATTGGTTGAAAATAATAAAATAATTTTAGTGTACTAAATAGGAGGCGGGGGAGCTGCAGGCCACCTTAATTGACGGACTTTTAACATCTGTATTTTTTCCTTTATATTTTGGGTATTTACAAATTTCTTATAGTAATTACAATTTGGAGTTAAATGTAGTCTTACTTAAAACAAACGCCTAAAAGGTTTTTTTATTAATAATTTAACGTTTCAACGATGGATATAATTTATATAGTTGGTGTAAATTATATTACAAGTAAAACATCAAAGATAACATTGTTACTATGAAGTAGAAAGTTCAATGTGCAAATATTATTTTCTACCGAGATGTAAAGTTTCACCTACACTTTATATCCCCGGTGTAGTTTTACATGTTGTTTCTATATACGTAGGGTAAAAGTAATGAAAACAAAACAGAATCGTGAGTGGATTCTATGTACTCTTTACAGCGTTTTTGTGGGTTTAGAATAATGTAAAACAACATCGTTTAGATAGTGTCCTTTCCCAGAATTTTATCCCTGCACTTAAACCCAAGTAAGCCGAAGAGAAGTAATTTACATTTTTTGCTTAAAGTGCTAATTATAATTTTAACAATTATATTTTCCAACTTGAAATTATTTATTTAGTTTTTATGTATGTATTTTTTACTACGTTTTTATTAGCTTGCTTTCTTGTTTGTTTGTTTGTGGGTCCAGTACAAATCTTGCAATCGATTTTTAACTAACTTCCCGAGTAGCTAGACATTTGAAACTTTTAGAGTAGCTCAGAACACGATGACAATGCATTATTTTGATACTTTCAGCAACTTTTGCAGTATAGAAAGTTAGTTCGGAAAAAATTCGCAATATGGAAAGTTAGTTCGGAAAAATTATAAAAGATATTTTTTTGTTTTGTCATGACCCAGATTTACGTTCTTCATTTTGACAGGTTTAAAATTTATGATTAATGATAAAAAAAAAATTAAATGTAGTATATAAAAAGTTCATTTTGTCTTGTGATTTTTAAATATTAATTAGGATATGAGAGCTGTTAAGTGAATTTAATATTCTAGGGATTACTCTAGAAATAAAAGCCTAAGTTGTAAATAAAATATTTTATTGCTTAAAGATGTTACTCCTGGATCTTAAAAACCTTTTGTAACATTAAATAACTCGACGTGTAAAATTTATCGGATTATTGTTTAAAAGAAAATAATTAATATCTTACCTATTTAAATAACATTAAGACACTAAAATTATATATTACATTTTGATTAATATATTATNTCAAGTATTATATGCTTTTGATTCGAATCGCATTTTAATAAATTTCTGACGCGTTTTATGTAAGTCTAGTGTCTATCTCTAACTTTACTGAGTGTCATCTCTAATAATTTTCAGCAATTATCATTGAAACCAACTTAATGTCTAATATAGGATAATTAAGTTTTAAATGTATTGATCTTTTCACTTAGGCTTCTTCTAGTTTTATCAATTTCCGATAGGTTTTTAACGTAATTGGTTATGTATTAATTTCCTCCGATTGAAAATTTTAAATAATTACCAATTAATGAACTTAGTGGGATTGGGGGTTGTGTATTAGGGAAAGGTTGCCACATGTTCCTAAGGTGTTACGGAAATTGGTTTCTAAATAATTAACTGAGTGCTGAAGGTGTGGCAAGGAGGGGGAGCTGCACTGGGTTATCCCATTCCGTGTGATTGGATGATTGTAGCTGGGAATGCAATTTCCTTTCTGCGGTTTGGGCTTGGACGGTCGATGGAATGTCACCACATGTTTTAAATCCCAAAGAAGTCCAAGAGAAGCCTTAACCCAGTCAAGAAAATGTTATACTAAGTAAAGTTCTTTGGAATATAGCTTCCAAAAATAAATTCTGAAAGAGAAGCACATCAATTCTTCAGACCACCTTAAGGATAATCTCTCTTAGAAGAATGTTCTTTCTTATACCCCATCTTCATTCTTTTTTTTCCATCTATAGGATGAAGGGACTCCAAAAAAAAATCTATCTGTGAAGACTTTTTTTTTTATTTATTTTTTCAGACCAGAGAAAAATCTCTGGTCTGAAAAAATAGGCGCTTACAAAATTCTTTACCGTTTTACCACCCTTCAATTTCTCTCCCGTCTTAAACTTTCTTTCTCTCTTCCTTTTTTTTTCGTCATCATTTTTCGCTTTCCCTCTCTTTTCTTTACTTAAACGGAATTACATAAGATTGGACGTGGAAAGAAGGTGGTGTGAAGCGGCGCTTTCCCGATTCCATGGTGAGGGAAACCCTGAGATCGATTTCCTTTATTAGATTATTCTCGCTGAAATTGTCGAAGAAGGGGAAAAATGAAGGAGTGTGGGGAAAAAATATGAAAAGGAGAGAGCGAACTTATCAGGAGAAGAATATATAACTTAGGACTTAAAGTGTTTGACATCTGATCATGTTCGAAGTGTAAATATATTATAGAAACGAAATATCAATGTATACATGATGATGAACTCGAGTTGCGAGAGAATTCTGTTGAAATAACTTTATATTTTGTGCTAAACGTTTTTATCCAATCGTTTTATGTTTATCACACAATATTAAAATCGTAAAAATCTGTTATGATAAGGAATTAGATCACCTACCTAATTGTTTACTTTTACTCAAAAGGGCGTTTCCACTTGTGTTCCAGTGATGTTTCTGTATTCCCAAAGACCAAGTTCGAACCAGTTGCGATGGCAAAATTAACCAAATTGTCTCAAATATTTACATGCTTGCACATTTACCATCTATGGATCTAGTTTTAAGTTTTTAACTAGCGTATTCTTAATAAATTTTTCAAAAACAATGTATTGATGATTTTCGTCTAAATTTTTCTTGTTTAAATATGCTCTCAAACTTTGATTAACTGTTACAGATACACTTTTTCCTTGAAAGAAATTATAGTCCAGGAGATAGCGTGCAAAAAAATGTCTGACTAACATCAAGCTAGAATTTTGCATACAAGTCAATATTTTAGCGCCTTTTAAGAATATGTGGTCGGTTTATTTCGTCTGCGGGACATAGCTTGGCAATAGGCGTTTGAAAAAAACAAAACGGTGGAGAGCCGCGATGTCCCACCAATTATGGTGGACAGTATGATTTTCATGATCCTGAGTACAGAATTAGTTAGTAGACAAACAATTAAGTCGATGTTATTTTCACTCTTGATATGTTAGTTGTTCAAATTATACTAAAAATCAACGTTTTCACCTGTCAAGGAATAAAGTAATATCAACTTGATTTTCGGTCTACTAACTAATTCTGTACTCGGGAACATGAAAATCACATTGTCCACCATAACTGGTGAGACATGGCCGCTCTCCACCGTTTTGTTTTTTTCAAACGCCTATTGCCAAGCTATGTCCCGCAGACGAAATAAACCGACCACATATTCTTAAAAGGCACTAAAATATTGACTTGTATGCAAAATTCTAGCTTGATGTTAGTCAGACATTTTTTTGCACGCTATCTCCTGGACTATTATTAGGTGTCCTACTTCAAATGTTCCAAGACAGAAATCCGTTTAGATATCTGGGAACATTTCTGGTTGCGTGTCTGTCTGTCGGACCATCGGTCTTTTCATAATTTTTGCGAACCAAAATATCTTAAAAACTACACGTCCGATTTTAATGAGATTTATATGGTAGATCGTAATTTCCTCATTGTTGGTCCCATATGAGTTTCAACCTTCTGCGGTCATTTTTTTCTCTGCCACACGTGCACAAACAATGGTTGTACAATGAATGGCTTGTAAAAGCTTGAAATCAATAAAGTACGTTATAGAAATTTACAATAATTGGTTGAAAATAATAAAATAATTTTAGTGTACTAAATAGGAGGCGGGGGAGCTGCAGGCCACCTTAATTGACGGACTTTTAACATCTGTATTTTTTCCTTTATATTTTGGGTATTTACAAATTTCTTATAGTAATTACAATTTGGAGTTAAATGTAGTCTTACTTAAAACAAACGCCTAAAAGGTTTTTTTATTAATAATTTAACGTTTCAACGATGGATATAATTTATATAGTTGGTGTAAATTATATTACAAGTAAAACATCAAAGATAACATTGTTACTATGAAGTAGAAAGTTCAATGTGCAAATATTATTTTCTACCGAGATGTAAAGTTTCACCTACACTTTATATCCCCGGTGTAGTTTTACATGTTGTTTCTATATACGTAGGGTAAAAGTAATGAAAACAAAACAGAATCGTGAGTGGATTCTATGTACTCTTTACAGCGTTTTTGTGGGTTTAGAATAATGTAAAACAACATCGTTTAGATAGTGTCCTTTCCCAGAATTTTATCCCTGCACTTAAACCCAAGTAAGCCGAAGAGAAGTAATTTACATTTTTTGCTTAAAGTGCTAATTATAATTTTAACAATTATATTTTCCAACTTGAAATTATTTATTTAGTTTTTATGTATGTATTTTTTACTACGTTTTTATTAGCTTGCTTTCTTGTTTGTTTGTTTGTGGGTCCAGTACAAATCTTGCAATCGATTTTTAACTAACTTCCCGAGTAGCTAGACATTTGAAACTTTTAGAGTAGCTCAGAACACGATGACAATGCATTATTTTGATACTTTCAGCAACTTTTGCAGTATAGAAAGTTAGTTCGGAAAAAATTCGCAATATGGAAAGTTAGTTCGGAAAAATTATAAAAGATATTTTTTTGTTTTGTCATGACCCAGATTTACGTTCTTCATTTTGACAGGTTTAAAATTTATGATTAATGATAAAAAAAAAATTAAATGTAGTATATAAAAAGTTCATTTTGTCTTGTGATTTTTAAATATTAATTAGGATATGAGAGCTGTTAAGTGAATTTAATATTCTAGGGATTACTCTAGAAATAAAAGCCTAAGTTGTAAATAAAATATTTTATTGCTTAAAGATGTTACTCCTGGATCTTAAAAACCTTTTGTAACATTAAATAACTCGACGTGTAAAATTTATCGGATTATTGTTTAAAAGAAAATAATTAATATCTTACCTATTTAAATAACATTAAGACACTAAAATTATATATTACATTTTGATTAATATATTATTTAATAAATTATAGTTAAAGAAGGGAGAAACACGGAGAAAAATGCACCCTGATGAATTATGCCTCTGTTTGACGAACCTACCATCAAAATTTAATTAATTTTCGGTTCTCAAAATTCAAAAATGTGGACAGACTCAGTCTCAAAAATAAAAAAAGACCAAAACCGTTCCCTTTTCAGTTTGAAACTGATTTCTTTTCCCATAATTTGAACTACTTTTTCAGAATCTTTAGAATGATCGTTACAATTCTTCGGTTACCTTCGCTAAGAAAAAGAAAAAGAAATAAATTGAACATTATCTATTCAGTTAAGAATTTAAAAAGAAACTAATTGTGATTTACCTCAATCATTTGTTTTCTGTTAAAATATCATTTGTATAAAATACTTTGAAGTTTAGTTGGGAATCTTTATGAGATCTGGGGTAAATGCATTATTCTTTTGAGTATTAAATTCTAAAGAAGAGCAGACAAGGCTTTAGAAAAGTAATTTATATGAAGTTTGTATAAAGCAATGCATTATCTCATTTTAAACTGGAATAATGTGTGTTTAATTTCTCTTAAATAGCTTTACAAAGTTAAATCGTTTCCTAGAAGGCTACAATTCGAATAAATCAACCCCGCATTTACTAAAACGTATAATTCATGACTACAAACGTATAATTCATCATTTAGATATAAACTAATATGTAGTTTTAGTTTACCAAGTTATTTAGTATTGACACCGCTTTAAACTGGTTTTCTGTGAAAATAGTATAGCAAGGTATGATTTTGACACGTATATTTGCGAAAGAACTCAGTAAAACGTCACAAAACTATGTTTGTATAAGGGGATTATTATTATTTTCCCAATGGTTCTATTCTTAGAAAGGCTTGCCCTATTATCATGATTATCATATACAGCTGATAATGTCAATAGCAGTGTTAAATAAGTGGTATCGCACTTACTTCTATCAGAAATTAATGAGACGTTGATGTTGAGGGTTCGAATAAGAACACAATTTAAGAACGAATGTGTATATTAACATAGAACAGAAATACGTAAAACATGTTGTGCCGTGTCGAGCGTTTGGAACCGACTGGTCCTAACCAAGGCAGACGGCAGGGCAATCAGACTAGGAGGGGGCACGACCGACCCGCACTCTCGTAGCGGTACTAAGACACTACAAGTCTTAACAGTTGACATGACTTAAACATCAAAGAAGTTTAATATACATAATTTCAGTTAATTTAATACATATTAACTTATTGAATATTATAATTAAGATACATTTATAATTACAAATAATAAACACACACACACACTTATATATATAAAAAGGGATATGCGTTAAAGTGGGGCAGCGAGAGAACGAGGTATAAACCAGCGAGAGAAAACGAGTTGTGGAGTGGCAATTAGATAAGGAATTCCGGAAGAGGAAAATTGTGAAGGGAGGAAGAGTGCGCACAGGTTTTTCGTTTATTCCGGCTGCGCGGCACTTTCTTTACTTAGACCAAGGCAAGGACCTCTCCTTGATAAAGATTGTTTTGACAGCTTGAAGACACACTCTTTAAAACTTAACTGAAAAAGGCCTATAAAAACAATACGTCAAATTTTAATTTAAAATTAACTCAATGAAATAACAATAAAAGGAAAGAGAACAAAGTGTCTGATAAGATGCAGGTGAATCAAGAAATATTTATTTTATTTTGTACAGAAGACATTTTCCAGTGGCTTTTGTAGTAACAATAAATATATCGCAGGGGAAAACTTTTGACAGTACGACGTGACGTTTATCTGAACACGGCTAAACAATTTTTACGTAAAAACCCGACTTTTTATAAGTTTCATGAAAATTTCGGTTTGTACGTATAAAAAAACATTGTATAGCCGTGGCCAGATAAATTTCGTACTGTCCAGATGTAAAAGAAAACATGGAATTAAAATCAAGTCAGCGAGTGGTAATAAAAAATCAAAAATAATTAATGTAGTATATGACAAGAATTTGCGGACAGTGTGTTGAAGATTCTTTTTAAAATCTAAGGCAGAATGGCTTATATTAAGAGATCATGAAGTCCGTAATGCACAAAATTAGTGTTTATTATAGAAACCATATTCTGAGGGTGGGTGCGTGATCAGACCGTGATCCCTGAACGGATAAGACGCTTGTACCGCGCCGTTTCGACTAGTTTTTACCTATAAAAGTTTGTGCAACTCGTCCCTTACTATTATTTTTAGCTCTAAAATTTAATCTCTGAACTTTTTTGGTGATATATTGTATTTTTGTTTTTTTAATTAAAGAGTATTTGGTACTACCTACCAAATAAATTTTCAAAAGGTAATTTCCAGAAACCGACTTTATATGGCATGAGGCTTATATAGAGTAATTTCAGGAACATTTAAACTTCATTTATTTGGCAATATTAGAAAATAAATGAAGATTTATTGAGAAATTTAAACCCAGATATAATTATTAACACCTAAAACCACCCAAAATATATTACCCAAGATGGTTGACTCACAAACACTAAATATAAAATGTGGATAAAAGTTCTATAGCTATTAGGAATAAATAAAATATAAATAATGATGGACGAGTAGCTATAGAAAAAACAAAGCTATTTAAAAAAAAAATGTATTATTACTTAGGATAACCTTAGAAAGAAAAACACAAAAAACATGAGATTTATAGCAAAAGTTTTTAAAACAATTTCAACCTAAAGAGGTAACAGGTATCAGCTACATTGGAAAATAATAAGTTGGAATTCGTAACAAAAAAAATATGTATAATTCTTAGTAAAGGATCATTTTTCTCTCAGATGTCAAAGGAACTGAATAAATTCACGAAACATTTAACTTATTTAAATATTCGTTTGGAATAAATCGGAAGTTAAATAGGTTATTATTCTTTCAACGCCAGACATTTTTTTATCTACTCTTTTATTATTGTCTTAGTAACAATTTTACCCTCCTTCCTCATACCTTATCTGGCTTAGAGGTAGCTGATTATCTATATATATAGATATCTATATAGCTAGATAGCCTTATCTAGCTGGAGATATTAGATAATAGGTGGGGGTGGAGGGGGTACGATGTAGAGGGGGAAGAAGAATGGGATGGTTAATGTAAGAAGAAGTGAGAGAGAGTTAGAAGGATTGAAGTTAAAGGGATTGGTGTAAGGATAGGTAGAAAAGGGAGTAAGTTGAGTGGGTTAGGAGGTTATAGGAAGAAAAGAGGTAAGAGAAATTTGGGGGCCAGGTAGAAGTAGTGGGAAAGGGGTAGAAGTAAGAGGAATATGGGAGGGGGAATTAAAGGGATATGGGGGGGGGGCAAGGGAGATAAAGAGAGAGAGAGACCTTAGAAGGTGTAAACGAAGTTAGGAGTGGGAAAGAGGTAGAAGTAAGAGGAATATGGGAGGGGGAATTAAAGGGATAGGGGGAAGGAAAGAGAGAGTGAGAGACCTCCTAGAGGTATTAGGGGGTGGGGAGAGTACACCNGAGACCTTAGAAGGTGTAAACGAAGTTAGGAGTGGGAAAGAGGTAGAAGTAAGAGGAATATGGGAGGGGGAATTAAAGGGATAGGGGGAGGGAAAGAGAGAGTGAGAGACCTCCTAGAGGTATTAGGGGGTGGGGAGAGTACACCCTGGGGTGGGGGACTGCTGAATTGTTACCCTCTCCAGATTAAACCTCAGTTTCACCTTGATTTGTGAGACCAAGAGAAAAGAGGGGGTATATGGAACCAGGGAGAGGTTTAGACTAGTTATGGAGGAGGGGGAAAACAGGCAGAAGGAGGGGGATTGGACCAAAACTCTCCCCACCTCCTTCTTCATGATTTATACTTGGAAAAATTGCTTTTTCCTCTCCTCCCCTCTCCCCCTTAAAGCGGGTTCCTTTCCTAACTGGTTAATGGCCGAAAAAAAGAGGGCAGGAAGAAAATCCTTTGGAACCATCCGCATCAGTTTTTCAGGGAAAAACGACAAGGATTGGCTGGGGAAAACCCAAGCTAAAGTGAATGAAGAACCAATAACATGATTTGTAGTGATCCATCAGTCTCAAAATTAATTAAAATCAATTTGGATTTTGTCTCTCACTCAAAATTCAATCTGTAAAAGTTTGTGAGGATAAAAAGAAACCTTATAGGGTGGATATGCGTCAATCAATGGAAATATTTATCTGTATATACCATTGACCACAATTAAAAGTAATATACGAGTATATATTTATTTTCAGGTTAGGATCTATTAATCAGTCTTTGGCTATTCTTTGAATTATTACTTTTCCTACCTAACAAAAAATACCTACTAATAAAAAATAAATAAATATATAATTCACTATGAAATAGAACATATTACAAGACAATTATTTTATAATGGAACCACTTTAACAAATCGAGGAGAACGCATGTTCATTCGGGGCGAATGCTCTAGTGTAGCCCCACCTGTAATTAATAATTAATATCTCGATAATTGATTATCAAGCTAACTACTCATGATCAATTAGAGTAAGTACCACAAAATCATGGTCGAAATAATCATCTTAATCTATTGGAATTTATAAACTTATAAACTTCAATTTATTGGATCCAATAATTAATTTGATTTTGGACTTATGTTTTTATCATTACGATTGTTGCAATGGGTTTTAAGACAAGTGAGTAAATTTAATTTTTGTTTCCAAGCTTACCGAAGGCAACGGAAGTCCAAGACTGTCTGTCGGTCAGTCAGCCGTCTGTCTTTCAGTCTGCCTCAAGCGAACCAACATATCTCAGAAACAACTAATCTGATTTCATTGAAATAGTAGGTTATAATCAGCCCTTTTCTTGGTCTCATATGAGTTTCAACCTTCTTCGCCTATTTGTTTCTCTTCTACGCGCACAAACATATATTAATTTTGAACCAACAGCTCCTGTCAAAAATACTCTGCCAATTGGTTTAGAATATAGCTTCCTCACGTTATATTTTGTAAATAAATTTGACAATAATAGGTTTTAATAGTACGAAATCAAATAAAATCAAGTATATATAATATATATACAGACTATTTTTGACCGGATCTGTTTTGTTATTCTTCATTTTAGTCCAGGAGATAGCGTTCATAAAAGTGATTTATTATCCTCAAAAAACCATAATCTCCTTGGACTCGTGTACGATACGAGAGGTGAAGGGAAGGCAGCAGAGCAGTGTCGTTTACGTTTATGTTTACATTTGGTGTAATGGAAGTACATATGTGCGAAACATGTTGCCGCTTAACGCTGAGCCTGTAAGCTATGTATGTAATAGCTATTTACGCAACTAGAGCAGTAAGGGCGTTATTACAGGCCGAGGGCGAAGTTCGGAAGCACGAGTGCGTTAACGCCCGAGGCCTGTCATAGGGCTTACTGCTCGTGGTGCATACACTATTTTATCGCCCACCACATGTAAACTAACTACAAAAAACTATTTTGCCGTAATCTTCAAAAACAATAAACGCATATTACGGTTAAATCATTACCAAAACAAACAAAAGGTTGTTTACAAATTGAACAGCTGACGCTGAGTACTACTAGCGCTTCCTGCACGCCGCGGCCCGGCCAGGAAGCGGCCGCTTCTCGAACTAAATTAGCGGCACTTTAATGGATAAACCATACATTATTACCAGCCCCAGGGCTGTAGTATGGAACATTACCTCCCGCTCAGGACAGCAATGTTTACAAGTGGAGGGCGATAAAATAATGTATATTAATTTTTGCTTGATTTACTTGATTTGAAACACGTCAAGCAGGAAAAAACGTAGCAGGGAACTGATGAAAAAACTATCCAGCCTTTTATTTTCGCTGTATTCGAAGTCAGCGCCGCTCACTGCTCTATACCGCTTTGACCCTCTGCCGCTCACCGCTCGTAGCGTATCCGAGGCCTTACTCAAAATTCAATCTTCATGTTAGTAGTTATCTTTTTTGGAATATTTGGGGCCCAATCGATAGACACTTTCTTCTTTAGATGTCCCAAAATAATTAAAAACTTGTAAATAAATTAATATTTAAAGCTATTAAACGAATAATGAATATTAACTTAGAAAAAAAGGAGGCAAATATTATAAAATGACTAAAGAAAAAGGGGCTAGAGGAAGAATAAAACCTGATTTAAATTTCTTAATTAATTCAGAGAAGCTTATTCTAAAACAAAAGGGGTGGTTCCAGAAGGATAGGGGGTTAGGAGACTAGCGCAAAGTATTATTAGGCTGAGTCTTGGCACGACCCGTTGGGAAAAGATCTGCAAATTTTGGGGCAACTTAGAAACTTGCCTTCATGTTACTTTGAATGACGTTATGAACTCAGTCGAAAAACAACTCTTAAAACAAAAGACTTAACTTAAATTAGAAAATCAAAAAAGATTTTTCGCACTTTTTAAAAAGTGAACTCCATTTTGTTTTTTTAATTATAAAAGGAAATTTTATGCTGTAAACAATTTCCTTAAAAGTTAAATAGGTGGCTAATATTTTTGTGTATTTTGCTGCGTATTCGAGAGAAAAAAATTGATATAAGATCCTCCATCATTATTTTTATTATTATTTAAGTTTAGTAAAAAAAAATTAAATATAGATAAAGAACGTTGTTTTTAAAAGTTTATTAGCATAAAGAGCTAATTCAATTAAAGATTGCACCGTATTAAGTATATTTTATTTATTTATTTATTTTATTTTATTTAAGTAATTTTATTTTAAGTATATTTTTTAATAATAATAATAATTATAAGTATACTGTTGGATCCTTTTAGGGAAATAAATCAAACTGTCATTTATGTGGCAACGTTTCGGCCTAATCAGCCATCTTCAAGCCTAGAATATTTTAATTTATTTAGAGGGACGTCTGTAACATGTCACCTACAAAGGTTTACGTAATTTATATTGACCACAATACTTGTAATGTGATTTAGTGAGGATTGTTACAAAATTTAGATAAAGTAAGTCAAGTATAGGTGAGTATTTGCACTTAGCCTTAATTACATGTTTAACCTTGTTCTTTAAAACTCCGCTGCGGTAAAAAATACTTGCTCAAATAATCGCCGAAAAGAAACAATATGTTTACCGGATATAATTATGAAACAATTTTTTTTTTTTTAAATATACTAAAAATATACTTGCTCAAATAATCGCCGAAAAAGAAACAAAATGTTTACCGGATATAATTATGAAACAATTTTTTTTTTAAATAGAAAATATACTAAAAATATACTTGCTCAAATAATCGCCGAAAAAGAAACAATATGTTTACCAGATATAATTAGGAAACAATTTTTTTTTTAAATAGAAAATATACTAAAAATATACTTGCTCAAATAATCGCCGAAAAAGAAACAATATGTTTACCGGATATAATTATGAAACAATTTTTTTTTAATAGAAAGAAAAGAAAACTAAAAACAGTACTTGTTTAGGATGGGAGAAAGAAGGAGAGGAAATAGAAAATGTTCTGCGAGCTTTTCCGCTGTCACATTTATTTCGCCGTATATTCTCCCTTTTTCCTGACCTGTCTTTACCAACCCTTTGGATATTAGAAACAAATCGATTAAAAAAAAAGCCACAGAATCATTAAGCTATCATTTATATAGGATTAACAGATTTATTAAAAAACAAAAACAAAATACCACTTTATGGACAATAGACAGGTTTAATTCAATCGAATTTAAAAACTACATGTATATTATTCAGTTTAATATACCGACAGTGTAAAAGCGTAGCTTTCCTTAAATACTATTTTTCTTCTAGTTTTATTGACTGATTTAATTTTTTTTTTTCACAAAAATGGAGCCAGCAGCAGAAGATACCCACGTTACAGTGTCTAACGTTTTACAGGAGGAATCAGGGTTCCCAACCCTACTTAATAAGGACAGGACAGAAAGCGAAATTGAGGACAGCTTACTAGAGGATAGGGAGGACCAACCGGGCACTCCCCAACCCCCAGCGATGGAGGCAGGTTCTACAACCCCGACCAGTCTGGAGACAGACCCCACCAGGTTAGACTCGACTGGTTGGGAGGTGGAACGCAATCGAAGGAGAAGGAAGTCTTCGAAGAAAAGGAGGCAAAGAGAGAGGCACAAGAGCAAGGTCAGGGAGGATAGGGAGAGGAAGGGGGAGGCAGGGACCTCGCAAGGGGACTCAGCTTCCCACACCTCGACCCATATCCAAAGGCCATCTAAGGGACTTAAAGGAAGGACCTCGGCTAAGGAGGACTTTCCAACCCTTGAGGAGGCCAGCCAAGCAGATAGGACGAGAGCACCCCACGCCCCAAGGAAGACGACGAGAGGCCCAGGAGCGAGGGATGCTGCTAGAAGGACGTGGAGAGAGGCAAGAAGGACGTTCGACCTCCCCACAGCCCCCAAATCGGTCAGGGAAAGCGAGGGACCCACCACCACACCCTCTGGCGAAAGCAACAAGAGACCGAGGGGAGCTATGGGGACCCCTTCCTCAGGTGATCTCACCCCTAAGAGGGTGAAAGAATCAGGTATATCCCCCCTTAAAAGGGAAGATAATGACAAGGCGGACACCACGGCTGCCCCGGTCCCCGACGGAGTAGGACAAACTGAATCCTACAGTGATGTAGCTAGGGGAAAGGAGATGCAGTTGGTGGTACTCTCAAGTAGAGAGGGAGGTACAATCACGCAAAAAGAAGGAGAAATGCTGCGCAAAAACCTGACGAGGTTCTCGTTGGAGAGTATGGGCAGCAGGGAAAAGGCAACAGGTATTGTACTTAGGTTCTGGCAGTCAGGAATAGTGGATCCTGGTTGGTTTCTGGTCACGGCGGTTGATGCCGAATCTAGAGACTGGACGATTCGGCACTGGAAGCCAACCCCCATCGAGGACATCACATTTAAGGTCTACTCACAGAAGGATGCTCCCTGGCCGACGAGGATTAGCATCTATATCAGAGAGGAGGAAAAGCCTGATCCTGAAGAGATTAGGCTAGAGATGCACCTTCGGAACAGGATCCCGGGGGCCCTGGACTGGAAGCTGGATCGCATTGACGGCGAGCCGGGAAACTGGCACGTCATCATGTTGATTCCCAGATGTTCGGTCAAGGCCCTCGATGAGGTTAAGTGGCGCGTCTTCCTGGGCTTGATCTCCATGGTGGTGCATCGGGTCCGAGGAGGACCAGCCCCACCCCAGCCACCAACAGCCAGGAGGACCGAGGCTCCACCAACAGCCAGGAGGACTGAGGTTCGAAGGAGAGTAGAGGTAGATGATAGGAGGTATCATCGCAGCCGGAGGGAGCTCACGTCCACCAGGAGGGCTGAGGGCCACCGGAGACCAAAAGTCGACTCCAGGTCGGATCACCGGCCCCGAGTGGCACCGGTCCCCTCTGGGAGGACGGAGAGTCACCATAGGTCAGACGAGGACAGGGAGAGGAGGAGGCAGAGAGCTAGCGGCAGGCCACACAGGGAGGGTGGAAGCCGCAGGCAAAGCCAATAGAGGATGATAGAGGTAAAACACGTTAATTTACAACACAGTCAAGACGCTGTAGGAGAACTGCAGAGAGCCTTGACTGGTAAAGGGTCATTAATAGTGTTAATTCAGGAACCTTATGTTTATAGAGGAGAGGTGAGAGGGATGAGGAGGACTGGTCAGAGGCTCGTGGTAGGAGGAAGCGAAGGACCAGATGAGGCGAACCCCAGGACATGTATAGTAGCGTCTGAGGACCTTAAGGTGACACCCATACCTCAACTGGGGACCCGAGACGCTACAGCTATTATCCTGGAGTATAAGGTAAAAGGTTTAGTGAATAAGGTAATTATGGCCAGTCTATACTTGCCATACGACAGGCAGGACCTTCCCCCAACAAGGGAACTGACCAATATTGTCAGATTCTCAGAGGAGAAGGCTATTCCATTAATAATAGGATGCGATGCTAACGCGCATCATCATGCCTGGGGCAGCACTGACTGTAACAGCAGGGGTGATGCGCTGTTGGAATTCTTAGCATCCACAGATTTAGAGGTAATGAACAGGGGAACGGAACCAACTTTTATAAATAGAATCCGTTCACAGGTAATAGATGTCACAATGGCATCTAGGAGGATATCTGGAAACATCGAGGGCTGGCATGTGTCATCAGACATTCTGCTGTCTGATCATCGCATGGTCAGCTTCTGCATCCAAATAGATGAAGTAGAGGTAACTCCACTGAGGCACCCTAGGAGGACAGACTGGGACATCTTTGAGAGGGAACTTGGAAATCTCCAAGGAGTGACCAAAGAGGCATTAACTGACCCCGAAGCTCTGGAAAGGAAGGCAGCGGAACTGAGCTCGAATATAAGGGAAGCCTACCATGAAGCTTGTCCCCCTAAAACTAATGTCCAGAAGGTGGCCACCTGGTGGAACAAAGGACTAGACAAGCTCCGAAGTAAGGCGAGAAAAGCCTTTAACAAGGCCTTCAAGAGCAAAGAACCAGGGGAGGAGCTATGGGACAACTTCAGGGAGGCTAGGAGGGAATTCAAAAAAGAAATAAGGAATCGTAAGAGAGCTGGCTGGAGAGACTTCTGTAAGGGAATTGAGTCCCTACCAGAGGCAACCAGACTGGCAAGAATCTTAAGTTGTGAGGGCAATGGAAGAACCTTAGGTTCTATTAAAAGGCTGGACGGTACCTGGACTCTCGGTGTAGAAGAAACATTAGAGCACCTCCTACTCATCCACTTCCCAGGAGAAGGAAATGAGATCGGAGATACAACTGGTGATGCACCTGAGGTAGAGACGGACTGGAACCTGGCAACCCGCCTGGTAACCAGAGAGTCCATAAAATGGGCCGTCGACAAATTTCACCCATTTAAGGCACCTGGACAAGACGAAATATTCCCAGCACTGCTACAAAGGGGTATGGATCGTCTAGTCTCCAGTATAGAGGCAACTTTCAGGGGTAGTATAGCTATGGGCGTAGTACCGGAAGTTTGGAAAGCGGCTAGGGTAGTTTTTATCCCCAAGCCCGGAAAAAAGGACTATACACAGGCTAAATCCTTCCGACCTATAAGCCTCACGTCCTTCATGCTAAAGACCCTTGAAAGGATAGTGGATAAATACATAATAGAGGAAATTCTGCCTAGAAAGCCGCTGCATGCCAATCAGCATGCATACTCAAAGGGGAAATCAACAGAAACCGCCCTCCATGCGGCCACTTCTAGGATAGAAAAGGCAATGCACAAAGGAGACTTCACTTTAGCCCTCTTCTTTGATGTAGAAGGGGCCTTTGATAAGGCAAAATCCATAAATATAAAGGAGGAACTGACGCAGAGGAATACCCCCGAGGTCATCGTCAACTGGATAATATCCTCCTTGAAAGGGAGGAAAGTAAGCTCATCAATGACCGGCACTAAAGCATCCAGGGTGGTGACAGGAGGTTGTCCGCAGGGCAGCTGCCTCTCGCCGCACTTGTGGTGCCTGGTGATGGATGGACTTCTGAGGAAAATGACCGAGGAGGATATCTATTTTCAGGCATATGCAGATGACGGACTAGTCCTGATCAGAGGCAAGTTCCTAAGTACCTGCTGTGAAAGGATGCAACGAGCTTGTAGGATAATTGAAGGATGGTGTAGAGAGGTAGGACTCTCAGTCAACCCATCAAAGACTGAGATGATACTCTTCACTAGGAAAAGGAAACTTGTGGATTTCAAAGCTCCTAAATTACTGGGACATGAGCTTACTTTGGCCAACGAGGTAAAATACCTAGGTATCACCTTGGACCAAAAACTAACTTGGAAATCACACTTGGATAAGGTAGTAGAAAAGGGTACGATAACCTTCTGGCAACTTAGACGAGCCGTAGGTAAGGCATGGGGACTTTCCCCGAAGATCCTCAAGTGGTTGTACACTGCAGTCATTAGACCTAGGATTCATTACGGATCCCTAGTGTGGTGGCCCAGGACTGAGGTATCTAGCTCGGCTAAGGGGCTTATTAAGGTTCAGAGGCTGGCCTGCCGCAGTATTACAGGGGCAATGAGGACTACACCCACGGCAGCCTTGGAAGCTTTAGTTGGAATACCCCCTCTCCAGCTATGGATTAAAGGAGAAGCCATTGCCTCGTATGTCAGACTGAGGGACAATGGACAATGGCTAGAGGAAAGGTCAGGTGTAGGACACCTAAACATAGGAAGGTTCGCTGAACGTAAGATCCCACTTACGGGGATTAGAACAAAAGGAGTGGACTATCAGCTTAAGCTGAAAAGGAAATATAAAGTAGGAATCCCACCTAGAGCCGCTTGGGAATCAGGAGAAATTAAATTTGATACAGAAACTCTGGTGGCATACACGGACGGCTCAAAGAATGAAAATGGTATGTCAGGTGCGGGACTTTACCTAGAAAAGTCTGGCACCCAAGATAGTTTCCCATTAGGAATATTTACCACTGTCTTCCAGGCTGAAGTCTATGCCATCCTAGAGGTGGCAAGAAAGCAAGAGGTAGTAGAGGCAAGAAATAAAAAAGTAGTAGTATGCTCGGATAGTCAAGCAGCTCTTAAGGCACTCTGCGCTCCTAGCGCAGACTCAGCACTGGTCAAGGAGTGCCAAGAAACCTTGGAGACGCTTGCAGAGCTAAAGGAGGTAACACTGCTTTGGGTTCCTGGACACACAGGGATTCCAGGAAATGAAAAAGCAGATGAAATTGCAAAAAGAGGTGCCTCCATGCCATTCTGCGGACCAGAACCCGCTATTGACTGGTTTAGAAGACAAACCAATTCGGGCATCAAAGAGTGGATCTGGGAGGAAGCAGGGAAGGCCTGGACAAGGACTGAAGGATGCAGGCAGACCAAGATGATGCTGCCTAAGCTAGATAAAGGGAAAACCAGATGGCTCATGGGACTGGGTAGACCCAACCTAAGAATAATGGTGGGGGTCTTAACTGGACATTGTCAGCTAAAGAGACATCTGGCATTTTTAAAGGTCGAAGAGGATCCCACATGTCCAGTGTGCGGCGAAGAAGGGGAAACAGCCTACCATCTGGTAGGAACTTGTGAAGGACATGGAAGATTACGCTTTCACATCTTAGGATCGGGGATTATTGGAGAGGATGAACTTGCCGCACTTAAGTGGCAGGATATCCTCTCCTTTATCACCCAAACCAGGAGACTTGAGGGTAAGACTGAGGTGGTTCGATGGGCGTGAAAAACCAGGGGTTGGCAAAAAGGACCCGAGTGCGGTCTAGTTGCCAGGCTTGGCCTCCCCGCCCCCTTACTACTAATTAAATTGAGTTTAAAAACTGCATTTATCATTCAGTTTAATATACTGTATGAAAGCATAGCTTTATTTAAACACTATTTTTTTTTGTACAAGTTAAAAAAAATAAAACGACAAAAGTTATATTGTTGTTTTTTTTCTTCAGTGACTTAAAATGGACGATTTTTTAATACGCAGTACTCCTTAGTTTAAATTTTCATTTTAAGTTTAAAAAATTGTATAACAGCAAATTCCATGGTATTTGATTTTCTCCCTTTTGGTTATCTGATCTTTTAGCGTCGAGGGTGCGCAAAAACTGACGGTTTTTTTGGAGATTACATGACATTTTATAAGTTTTTTTTCTTTTTGCAAAAGCCAACAGACTTGTATTGGGCTATGAACAATGAAGTAGATGATATATTAAAAAAAAAATCATTTTGGAGTAGTTGGGTCTTTTAGGGTGTATAATAAGTACAATTTTATTTTTCAATCATGGCTATATTTCGACCTACTTGGTCATCTTCAGGCCTAGATTGAAATTGTAAAAATGTTTTTTGTCATTATGTTGGAACAGATATTATCACCTTTTCGGTTCGTCATATTTCCTCATTAATAATAAAACATCNTAGTTACTGTAGCTTCTGAGGTATTAATAATGTAAACTTGTTATGTAAATCTCATGTGTACGATGTTTCGATGTTTTAGGCCTGAAGATGACCAAGTAGGTCGAAATATAGCCATGATTGAAAAATAAAATTGTACTTATTATACACCCTAAAAGACCCAACTACTCCAAAATAAGTGTTATAAAATAAGTGTGTCCATAATAAGTGTTATAAGTGTTATTAGGGACAAGAAGAAAGAAATTTACAAAAAAAAAATCATGTATTGATGATAGAATATTCATATTCCCCTCTCCCTCCTCTTCCCAAAATAAAAAAAAAATACGTCCTTTTTTTGTATGTATCCTCACGAATGCGTAGAAGAGATTACAAAGGAAGTCATGTATTTTGCTGATATAGAACCATATTTTTTTTTTAACTTGAAAAATAACTGAGTAATGCTTATTAAAAAATAGAACTTTTTGCGTGGGTCACTCTGTAAATCTTATATTTAGCTACAGTAAGAATTCCAGCTTAAAAAATTAAGATAATTGATTAATATAAATATTTCCTAAGATCAATTGTTACAAAAAATTAAGTAATGTTTATTTATTGTCAAAACTCTCCAGTGTTAACTATCATGTGTGATATGGGACGGTATCAATTACTTTAAATTGGGCAATATTTGTTAACTTTTAGCAGTTTGTAGTTAATAATCAATTTAAATGGTATTAGCTGGTTTTTATTATTAAGCATTATCTACTATTTTTTTATTTTAAATGAATCAATTTGCGAGTTTGATTTTAATATACATACTATGAAAAAGTTAAATTTCACTATTAAACTACCTACCTGAAACTTGATTTTCTATTTGAATAGATAATAAGTAGTTAAATTTAACTATTGACATTAGTTACATACAACTATATTTAGTATGGATCGCCAGCAAAATTTAGATCGCACAAGTATTAAAAATATAGACTGCAGAACAAAACATGTTAAGTTATTTCGTGTAAATTGTAAGCATATAATTATCACAAAAAAAAAATTGTTAATTAATTGATACAAATAATTATCTATTTCTTGGTAGATATATCGGCACTTCTTTAGACTGTTACTCCCTTCGTTTTTTTAGAGTATAAATGGATATAATTATTTATTCATTATTTCTTTGTCTAAATAACTATTGTGGCTAAGGGATGTTTAGTCCAATGTCTGGGACAAACGAATATCACACTTCCTTTTTTTATAAGAGGAGTAATAGTCTAAAGAAGAAAATTCCGTACACCTTCTTTAGGTTGTTACTCCTTTCGTTTTTTTTTATAAGGGGAATAACAGAGTAGAGTAGTTCCAGTATATCATTGTGGTGGCATTAGTCGAATAATATTTAGCAAGATGATAAGAGCTATAAAGACCAACTAAGTTTCTGTTAAATAATTTCTCCCGTAAAGATTTTAATAATAATATCAGGTGATAATATATGTCCTAGAAGCAGAGTGGTATATTGTGTTTCCATTACTTACTTTCATTATCTATAACTCTTGAAGAAACTTAATTCTCCTGTATAATCATAGCTATAGTCCCCAAGCTATGGAACGATATATTTCTCCCTCATGAAAACTGACTAAAACTAATAAATAACTTTAGACTTTTAGTCTCGTCTCGACTTAAGATTCAAGTATAAATTGAGGTTGAAGATAATGTGAAAACGAATATTTTTCATTATGTATTGTATATTCTAAGTACTAAATATTTTAAATTTTTTAGTACATATTTAAACACGAACATCTAAATTACTCTGTATAAACTAGTGCAATAGATTTGACTTAATTTAGAAACCCAGGACTTACAACTCATGATTTATATATTTGTGGAGCCCATTATCAAAGAATATACAAGTCTCTCTACAAATACTAGGTCATCATCAGTATCTAAGCGGTGGATGTTAGTAACCTCTTGATCTCTGAACCTTATATAAATGACTCCGTACAACTCTTTTCTTCCGAGTTTACGAAAGGTAAAGGAAGCTATGCGATGGTTCTGAAAAAAGAAAAAAAATATATGTCTCCGAATTCAAAAATTCCAAGACAGAAATCCGTTTGACATCAGGGAACATTTGTGATTCCTTCTTTTTTCCGCTCAATTTTTGCCAACCAACATATCTTAAAACTATACTCGTCCGATTTTAATGCAACTTGTTGGTAGACTATTATAATTCCATTGTTGGTCCCATATAAGTTTTAATTTTCCGCGACCATTTGTTTTTATTCTACATGCCCAATTTATTTACAACTTTATCTTAAAAAGAAGTTATCTGGTTTTTATGAAATTTGGATGCTGTGTCAAAAATTGGTTTGAATTTTGTTTCATTTTGTATTAACACTCATTTTACAACATATTAAATTCGCCAATTTTTTAAAAAAATTTAAAATTTAAAAAAATCAAAAATATCTTCTTTTTTTTCAATTTCAAACGGCTTTACAGCGGGCTGAATAGTAAATAAATCTGAAAATAGTGCATACCAAAATTCTACAGATATAAAATACAGTAAAACCAGCTAATGTGACCACCCGTGTATATCGACCACTGGTCAATATAACCTCTTTCCATGGTCCCTTCAGAAGTTCAACACTTTCCAGTACATTTTCTTCTGCTTATTGTGACCATCTGCCTATATTGACTAGTGACCACATTCTTCTGGTTCCTCGAAGTAAATTAATTTTGGTTCAAGTGACCAAAGTAAAACAAATAAAAACGACATATGTATTTTTAATGATAACGTTGACGAGTTTTTAAAGGCTATAACTCCAAAAGGGGTCAGGAAAAAGACAGTCTATAAGTCTATACAAACTTTTTGGCTACATTTCAGGTGTAGTATCAACTCCTAAAGTATTGACATCTGGTTGGCAAAACACACTGTATATAAGGTGTATTTTAATCTAAAATCGTAGATCTACAGTGGAAAGGATCAGAAAAAAGATATTGTGAATGTATGGGACTTGAGAATCGTCTCAACACGAATACAGTCATAGAAGTAGATGTTTTTCTATATCGGTATGTCTCCTCAGGGAACTATTGAACCGACAACTTTTGTTGATTGGATTTGATAGCGGATAGCAAACCCCTGTTACATCCTTCAAGTCTGAAGCTCTTTAAAAACTAGAACTATAATTCTACTTATTTATCAAGTCAAGTAAATGTAACTTATACTTTTCTTCCCACCCCATTTCAAATTAATACATTAGAGGATTTAAAAAAAAAAAAAAAAAAAAAAAAAAAAAAAAAAAACATTTTATTTACTGATAGTACAACACTCATTTTTTACTTTTTCATATAAAGGTAAAGTAATGTGAAGGCGGGACAATTCGATTTTAAGGGATTTACACGTTTTGAGGTCCTTTAATAAGTCCTAAGTATAAAAGTAATTTTATAAAAAAAAATGGCTGTTTAGCGTCTGAGCAGACGCCTGGAGCCTATTGTACTGGGATGATTTTGACGTAGTTTGGCATAAATGTTCAGAAAAATCATACCCCGAGGTGAAATTTAGAAATAAATTTTAGCTTTATCTAATCAAACGATATAAAAGCCATTTTCAGAAATTTCGATGAAATAATTAAATGTGCCTAAAAAACTTATAAATGGGAAGCTGAANGAGAAACACAATATATTTATTAAACAAAACATTTGTGAGGCTGCTCATTTATAATGAGTTGCTAGTACACAGCTTACTAATCAATCTCTTACAGACAATAATTCACTAACAAGTAACAATAGATTTACAAAATATAATGTATAGTCATTTAAATATACTTAGTCAACTTAATAAAATAACTTGAAATTAAAATAATATAAATATAATAGACTTATAAGCTTGTTTAAAAGGGAATAAACAAATAGTCAGATAAAGTAAATGATAATTATTATCCATATACATATATGATTATTTAAGATACCTAAAGAGTCTAAAATTATAGATTTAGATATCCGCGTCAATTCTTTTTTGTCAATACCAACATCTTCAAAAATTACGGTTGTAAACTTAGGTAATGATAAAATATATTATAGTTTATTTTATCTATATGATAAAATAAACAACCAGTTATTAAACTCTAGGAGTTATTCAGGGAGGATTCGCCTTCGATATAATTTCTGTTTGAAAATCCAAGTATGGAAGTTTAAGTGTTATAATGATAAAAATAAATTTGTGTTTCTATTATTTTTATTGAAAAAAAAGTGAACACAATGCTTTCGTTACCTTCGATAAGCTCGGAAGCAATAAAATGAATAAAAATTTGTATTTTTATATAGACAATGTTAATGAATGTTACCAGCCTTAAAAAAGCTCTGAGTGAGGGCGAATTAATAACCTAAACATAAACTGCCTCTTATAAATTTGGTAAGAGTTGTAGACAACAACGTCTTACCTTAAAAATATTAAATAATATAGTGGCAAAAGAAATTAATGAAGTAAATAATAATACTTAAGTGAAAGAGAAGTTAATTATAAAGTACTTTTAGTAATATAATAATAATGCGAAGTTTGAAATCATAATGTTCAATGATAAAATTAATAATGCACCGAGCCTAGGGTGTGGCCGGTCTTATATAGCCAAGGAGCTCTGACGCCATGATTAAGTTGTGAGAAAGTGTGTTTGTCGGTGTTTCTATGTATTGACTGAGTCAGCAATCTATATTGATATACATTGATGTAACAGGCGAAATTTAGCTGTTTTTTTTAAAAAAAATAAAGGAAAGGAGAAGGAATAATATTACTTAATTGACCCTAACAACGACCAAATCAAAATATAGATCGATATAGTTTTCTATACAACAAACTAGGCACAACAAAAGTAATTATAAACTCATATATGAGAAAGTTAGTCTGAGTTGTCTCAGACCAATTTTTTTTTTACAGGATGAAAGCCTGCTTTGTAAATAAATTTACTTTATGAAATAATTCTCATTCTCTAATTATATAAAGAAGTAACTATATTTCTAATCTAATTTGATGTGTGAATTAATTGAGTTCTAGATTTAATTTACTTATTAAGAAAGATAAGTTTATTTTTGTCTATTTGTAGTGAATAATAAATTGTAGAGAAAAGGTTGTAATTTATATTAATCTACTTGTTCTAATGCGTTTTGTTAAGACCTAAATGAATGTATGTTGTATTATATCTTTAATCTTTCTTTGTAGCTCAGTGACTATAAAAGTACGGAAAGTAAAGTTTTATCGTTTTTTTCTCTCTCTCTTCTTTTAAACTATTTTCGTTAGCGTAGTGTTAAATTTTATATTATATCTAATCAACTATCTTAAGTATATAATATATTTGGTTTCTATCTTTATTATGAACATTCAAATTATGTATTATATATTTAGTTATTAAGTTATTAGTTATTTTTTGTTTGAATATTAACAGTTTTCTTATATGTTTTCTATCTTGAATTTAATTGATTGAGTAATATTTGTTTTCTTAATTATCTTACAGTACTGTCTAAGCTGGGTTTTAATTGAATTTATTCACCTTCCTTTGATATTTATCTTTTCTAATACATTTAAACCAATATGTGGTTTGTAGAATGGTATATTAAGTCTCCTTCCGTTAGATAATCGCGAGAATTTATATCTCTTTCACGTGGCTACTTTAAAGCGTAATTTAGATGTGTTTTATACCTTTAACAGTATAACTACATGCAGTACAACTATACAGGGACGGATCTAGGAGGGGAGGGGCCTGCCTACCCCCCTACCCCCAGCGCCCAGGCAGAGGAGGCACCGCGCTATATTTGTCAAACGATTGTTTTAACTAGGTGTAATAAACGTTGATGAGGGTAAATAATTGTATTATTTCTAGTAGATACATACTTGAACAAATCAACAAACTACCATACCTACTAAACACGCATATCTACACATACTAGTGATTTTTACCATACCTACTAACAACTAATAAAATCAGTTCGAATATAAAAAAAAGTCGTTTCAATTGGATTAGGATTCGCAAAGTTATTCGTGTTTTTGTTTTGTTTTTTTACAGATAAAAAAAAATTAGTCGGGGTAGTCGTGTATTCGTTGTGGTCACTCGTATTTAAAATGAAGCCTTTTTTGCCCGTTACTGAACTTGTAACCACTGCTGAAAGCTGCAATTGTGTTTTGTAAATGGTTTGATTGTAAAATACTTTCAATTCGATTCTTCTTTAATAGTTTAAAATAGTGGAGAGCCAATTATCCTCAAAAAATACCACAGTTAAAGAACGAATGCAAATGAAAACTTTCAAAGTCAAATTGTTGAATTTTAAGAGACTATTTGATTAATGTTAATTACAAAAACATGTTTAGTTTCATTTTATCTAAACTCATTTTTGTAAAAAACATATGACATGCTAGGTAAATTGAAAGCATAAAAGCCCTTATCAGTAGTGAAGGTTAAAAAAAGTAAAACTTTGGATTAAGGCTTAATTATTTTCTTAAACATCGGACGAGAGGGTTTGAAAAATGATTTTAAAATAATTGCTAAAAATTATTATTAATCCCAGTAGGCAATTTTTGATAATTTTACTCTTGTTATGATTTAATCCAAAAATGCGAGAGGTTTGAGTTTAATTTAAAGGTTTAGTTTTACAAGCAGAGGACATGGTGTGTGAGTTTTAGTTCGGCCTCTGGTCCCAGTTAGCTGGGAGTCTGGTCCCAGTTAGCTGGGAGTCTGGTCCCAGTTAGCTGGGACTGACAGCCGACACGGCCGTGTCTACTTAGGTCCAAATAATTTCGACCATGGGTGTCCCCTAGCCAACCTTCTCTCCTCTACCAACAGCACCAGAATTTAAATTAAAGCATTCCCCCTCTTGTGTTTAATTATTTGGTTTTGCTGGTCTGAGCATGTAGGCATTTAACAGCCTATTTCTTTCATCTGCTATAGTGGTTTAATTTGTTGAGTAAAAAAAAGTAAAATTAGAATTTAAAAATAAAGAACAATAATTCATCAATAATTAGATGATTCTTAAAATTTAAGTTGATGGATGAATAAGGTGTGGTAGTGATATAAAAACACTTAATTCTTCATTAACGAGACGTTTCAACCATATTTTAAGGTCATTATCAATCTTTAATTAATCTAAAATAACAACAAACAATAAATATAAGTTAATTAATAATGCATAAAACATTCCAAAATTTTTTAAAAATTATAACCAATCACAATACAAACAATAATTAACAATATTATTTAGTTTTGATAAAAACAATTAATTTAAAACTTGATTTATTAATTAACAAAAAATGCCAAATATATTGAATATTTTTTTAAAATAACTTACAATAATGATGTCTATTTGAAGTCAATTTTAATGTAAAATCTATCTCTATAAGAGAGGGTCATTTTAAGTTAAACTATAAACTAATCTCACATATAAAAAAATTCTTTAATGTGAACATTACACAAATTTTTTCGATTTAAAAAGTAACAAATATAAAAATGATCAAAATTGAGATGGGGAACCTTAGCAACTGAACAAATAGTTATTATATAAGTCTGATAGAAGTTTTTAACTGAGATTGTCAATTTGACAATCTCTTTGACTGCGTCTCTTCCTGCGGACCGCAGTCGTCGTACCGCACGAGAGAAAGCCATATGTAGAAGTACAGGCAGTGGTTTAAGCCTGGCTTAATTTATCTTAAGACTATTTCAATTTTGAGTCAGTTATATAAACATATGTCTCAATTCTTATTATAGCTTTCGGATTTTCAGTCCTGTAGGTTGCTGGTTGTTCTTTAAAATTATTATTCGTGTACTTTATTAAAGTAATTCTTGTTATAACATCTGAAAGTTATCTTTCTTTACCTTAAAGTGATTGATTGATTGATTATTGTAACCTTATTACCATAATTGAATTTAAAAAGAGTTTTGTAAAGCATTGAAAGAATAGAAGTTATTATATATTAGATAACATTGTGTCAACTATGATAAAACTTAGTTTCTTAGAGTGATTTTTCTTTTTTGCTCATTTTTCCCCCTTGTTGTTATTTGCCGTCGTGTTGGTGTTTTGAAGAAATATGAAAACAATGACAATTTGTCGGTGAAGCTTGCGACAAGTCACGAACTAGAACTGTCACAGTAATGTTCCTTTTTTTTTTATCTTTAAAATCAAGTTAATGTCACAACATCTTGTTGTTGCTTTTATCCTAAACTTATTTCATTGACTCGCTATTTTTTCCCTTCAATGTTCAATTTGTATCAATTTCTAATTTTTACTTTCTCACATACGCAGTATATACATATTATATCAATAAAGTATTGTGATGGCGCAACGATTGATGGATTTACACGTTTTAGGTCTCTTAGGTCTCAAAAAGTGGTTTTTACAAAATGTTGTCTTCTGTTGACTATAATCGTTAAGTCTAAACTACTAAACTGTATTCGATTTCTATGAAATGTGGCATTCATAATTAAATATATAATTATACCTCAAACCTCAATGTGAAATCAAGAAAAGGGTTTTAGCTCTAAATTTACAAATACATTTATTGAGCTGAAGTTCAAAAACTATAGATAAGCAACACTTTTTAAATGTGTTTCGGTATAAATTAGAGGTTTAGGGGGTTTAAATCGCCATCGCTTTGTATATTATGAGGTTTTTGTTCGAGTGTGTTGGACCGTTTTTTTTTTTTAGAAATTTAAAAAAAAAAATTATTGCCAGCAACGATAAAGGGTACATTTTAAAATTAAGCAAGATTATTTAGAATCTAGAATTTATACTTTCTAGGAGATAACATTAGCCCTATACTAGCCAGTTACTATGTCCAGATTACTATGTAAGATTTAAAAAAAAAAAAAAAAAAATT
>KZ651287.1:254142-276909 GCA_001010745.2 Gerris buenoi
AAAAAAATATTACAATAAACTAAACTGACTATCAATAATTATAATTAAATAAAAAATTAAATTATAAAACCGAAGGCAAATAATTTTAGAGTTATGACGTCACAAATTACAAAAATGAATTTTTAGAACGCGGATAATGATCATAACCAAAGTTGTTTTCAATGTTATCAGTGACACTCCTTCTATATATAGTATTATTCTATGTTTACAATCTTCATTTTGACAGATTTCAAATTTAAGATTTTTTATTAAGAGGTAAACATTGAATGACAGCGAAAAAGAATAAGTAAACCAAGTAAACAAAGAAATAAATTAATTGACGTATATTGTCGACAACCAGGTTTGTTGGGTTGTGGACTTGTGTACTAGATATCGGTTTATTTTTTCTATATATGTACTTCTTTGCTTGCACTTATTTTTCTTCTCTTACCCTCCCCTACACGGGGCCATATCGATGGCCACGGTTTAGATTCGGTGTTGGTGAGATCCGTTGTTCAAAGATATGTCCTTATATAGGTTTAAGATCAGCTCTCTAGATGGTTGTCGTTTGTGTGATGTAAATAAATTCGGAACTACATATTTATATTTCACTAACATTTTATTTAACAATAAAAATTATATTATCAACATTACATATTATGATTCAAAAGAAAATTAAAAAACAGTATATAAAAAGTTATTTTTTTCTTGTTAGCGCCCCTAAATTTAGAATTAGAATTTTTTCGATTTCATTTTGGGGAATGATTTTCCTGACCATACTCGGATATGTCAACTTAAATCGAAATCGGCCTTGCATTTTAGGCTCCACTATTTTGTACAGTACAAACTAGTGAAATAAATTTTCAAAAACAACACTATTTTGAACTTAAGAGGTCTTAAAACGTCTAAATACATTTAAATCTCAAAATTGTATTGACCGGATGTAACTACCTATGTATATAAAATTAAAGTTTTGTCTGTACATTGGTCAGAATTGAAAATTTGTTGGATACTTTTCATTTTATGCATTCCAAAACCAAATCCGATTTTAACTTTTTTCGAGTATGTGTGTCTGTAGCCCCAGTCAGACTTTATAGGCGCAAAACTGGCTAAATGAAATCGATTAATTTTTTCTCAGAGGTTAGCGAAAACATGTTGCGCAATTTGTAGGCTTGTTTTCATTTAAAAATATTGAGTAGAACCAAAGTTATTAACAATTTTATAAAAAAACAAAACAAAGTATATAAAACATAACCTAAAAAAAAATTAGGTTGACCCACCGTAAACTAACCCCACAGACTCACTACTCAAAATATTTGGGTACTTCTAGACCACCTAGAGACTCGCGGTTTTTTGTGTTAGGTCAGAAATTAGCCCACGACTGGGAAAATCCAAAAAGTTAAAAAATATATTTTTACCCCCCTTAAAAAATGAAAGATGGTGGACGCTTTTTAAAGTTTTTTGGACCCTTATTGTGGCTAAGGCTAAACGGTAAGTCGTATCGACAAGCTGATTGCGCTAGCGGTAACTGATTTTAAAAGATCTGCAACATTGGTCCCATGACTTTTAGTCGTACCTTCATCGGTTCTACCTTGAATAGAGCTATATTTGATTTTTTTTTTTTTTCTTTCAGCTCTTAGGGCGTCCGCTATTGTTGACCGATTTAATTACTGATTTGGAACAAATCCTCTTTAAATCGAGTATTTATTATTTTATTAATTTTTCCTAGAACTAGAGTTATTAAATATTTACTGGTGCACTGCCGTATTGAGAGAAGATACTGGTAATTAAATTAATGCATCATCATTGTTGATGATTGTTCAATCACTTTCCAGTCTAATTGGTTTTGTCTACATTTATTTTCTTATTTGATATACCTTTTTATAGCATTGTTTTTTTGTTTTGTTTTTTTTGTTTTTTTTTTAGCATTATTACTATGTTACTTAGTTTCTATTGGCTATTTTTTTAAATATATAGATCGACTCCAAACTACCATTTGGAGAGTAGGTATTATATTCTTAGTAATGGAATTAATTATGCGTCATATAGTCCTAATGTTATTGCTAGAAGGCTCTGAAAATATAACTATTTAGGAATTTAATTAGCTTGGCCAACATGATTTTAGGAAACATAGCCTAGGAAACTAATACCTAGCATGACGGGTGAAAGCTAGTAAAAACAATAAAAGCAAGTTAAATCGAGTATTTATTAAATTAAATCAATGCACCATCATGATTGATGATTGTTCAATGACTTTCCAGTGTTATTACTTTTTACGAAGTTTATTTTCTTATTCATTATACCTTTTTTTTAATTACTATACATATTAATTAGTTTCTATTGGCTATATTTTAAATATATAGATAGACTCCTACGATACGAGACCCCTACAAACTACGATTTGGAGAATATTATATTCTTGGAAACGGAATCAATGGTGTATAGTATAATATAGTCCTGATTTTATTCCTAGAAGGCTTGGAAACATAAATATTTAGGCATTTTATTTAATTGCTATTGCCTACATGTCAATAGGAAATATAGCCACTAATACTTAGCATGAGCCCCGCGCGGGGCGCTGGGTGAAGGCTAGTTAAAAAATAAAATTAAAAAATTTAATTTTATTTCCTAAAGGGCAGAGAGAAAGGGAATAAAAGTTTAACTTTTTTATGATATTTATTCACTTTTTTACCCTCTTTCTTCTTTACCCCTTTTTAATAAATAAAATATAATAATAACAAAGCTTCAATTGGTAGAGGAGAGGGTGGGATTATGGACCCTGCTGGTAATATGGCCCTTTGTTGTTTTACGATAGATAAGTAGCGAATAATAGCGGAAATGGCTAGAACTAGATCTCAAGGACAACCACGCATCAGACAACAACAAGCCATCCAGTTAGTCTGTGTTCTGGTGTCACACGTGTGGTTTCTTACATTTTGACTCGCACCAAACTTTTACAAGGTAAGCTTTTTTTGTCTTTTTTTTATTTAATCATGTGGAATACGCATGTTTTAATACTGAATAATAAGGCTAGATAGTCCATGCTGTTTAGTGCTATACACAAAACTTAAATATCATTAATAGTTTTGTGGTAAAAAATAATTATTTTCAAGATGGAGTAGCGTTTAATATGGACCCTTTGGATGAAGGTAATATGACCCCGGGGTCCATATTACCCACACTATTGTACTTTATTTTCACTTGACGTTTGAAGTATTTTACCACTCTTTTATCTTTAATTTTTTTTAAGTATGTACTAGATATACGATTTATGCTTTACTTAGTCATTTTATTTAAAGAAAAGCAACCTGTAATCACGTAATTATGCTACCCCTCCCCACTACTCTATTACATATTATTTTTTAAGTCCTAATTCATTTATTTTTGTTTTTCAGATGCCGAGAAGCATACTTGATCGAAAACAAAAACCGAAAAGAAAGGTATGGGATAGCTCAAAAATGATAGCAGCTGTGAAGATGCTACGGGAGAAGAAGATAGGAGCAAAACAGGCTGCCAGATTGTTCGAGGTCCCTAAAACAACACTAAAAAGGTTAGCATCTCAAATTGATATTCCTGCAGATGTAGTNTCGGCAGTATTTTTTATGTTTAGATCAATTATAACTCACTTTTTTCAATTTTCAAGGAAAGTGATCTAATATTTACGTTATATATAATTAAATGTAACATTAATTTGATACAGAATTTTTAAACAAATTTACTGTATCTGATAAAATTAGGTCTTAAATTTATAATGTAAATTGTTTTCATTTGTTTAAGTCTGTCGTGTATCTTGTCATAAAATGTTTTTTTTTTTTAATGACATGTGGCTTGGGGCACAAAGGAGCGTAAAGGTATGCGGTACGTTGGTATTGCTTTTCATACATATAACTTTGTGATTTTACATTATGTACTCGTATGTATGCAAGTAATTTGTTACAGCAAAATTGTTGTGGAACGCAATTCCATTTATTAAAAAGACCTTGATTGCTTTTTTATTATAAAAATACAATAAAATAAAGCTCCAAATAGCTCTCTATATCAGGTCTGAAACGAATATCAGGACGATATCAGGGGAAGTCCTAAAATAATTAAAAACTAATTTGTCGTAATGGTTATGTACAAAAGCTATAAATACGACAGCTTATCAATAATTGAAGATAGAGAAACTAAGTATAATTTAGTACTTAACCAAGAAATTTATATAAATTAAGTGAAATATAACCTTACCTGAATTCTGGTAAAATTACGAGAAACGGTGTGATTCAAATATAAGGTTGTTTTTCCTATAAACCATTTAATTTTCTTGTTAGTCAGCTTGAAAATGACCCAACGAGAGGGCGATATATCGGAAAAAAGCTTTTTATTTTTTAAATTGACTCAACAACTAAAAGACGGAAAAGTCCCGTTGATTAAATGACGTAATAATAGCTTCAGATTTGTAAGCATCTTGAAATTTACAAAATTCCTGTTTTCGTTGGTGCTTCTTATTAGTTTATTTTTTATTTTATTACTTTATTGTTTATCTTATTAGTTTATTAACGTCGGTGCTTCTTATTAGTTTATCTTTATAGTTTATTTTTTATTTTATTACTTTATTGTTTATCTTATTAGATTATTATCGTTAGTGCTTCTTATTAGTTTATTAGTGCTCTTCTTTCCTTTACGAAGTTTTTATTAAGAATGCCTGCTTCATCCAGGAAATCAAAGGTTTCAAGAGTGGAAATAAATATTAATTAATTATTAATTTGATAATAATTTTTACTTAAACCCTAATAAAATTATTCTTGAGGGTGCAGTTTCGACACGAAGTCTTCTAACTTACAGAATCTTTATTCTGAGTACTTGTCCTATAAAAGTAGATCTTAGTCTCCGATACGTCCTGTACATTTTAGTCGGTTTCTTTGCCTTCTTGTGGCATCCATTTAAAAGCACCTTGGTCGCACTTTTATAAAGTTTTATAGGTGAGATTTATGAATAATTAAATTAACAATAAACTTGAAATATGTAAATTACAAAAAAAAAAAAAATATATATATATCTATCGTGCTTGAACTGTTTAATAATTACATTTCCTCAAAAAAAACCTTTTTTTACTTTCATTCATCAGTAGGTTTTGAATTAGATGTATACGCCTTCTATCTATTACTGATTTTATAGCTATATAATATAGAGATAAGATTTGAAAGGNATTTTATTCCTAGAAGGCTTGGAAACATAAATATTTAGGCATTTTATTTAATTGCTATTGCCTACATGTCAATAGGAAATATAGCCACTAATACTTAGCATGAGCCCCGCGCGGGGCGCTGGGTGAAGGCTAGTTAAAAAATAAAATTAAAAAATTTAATTTTATTTCCTAAAGGGCAGAGAGAAAGGGAATAAAAGTTTAACTTTTTTATGATATTTATTCACTTTTTTACCCTCTTTCTTCTTTACCCCTTTTTAATAAATAAAATATAATAATAACAAAGCTTCAATTGGTAGAGGAGAGGGTGGGATTATGGACCCTGCTGGTAATATGGCCCTTTGTTGTTTTACGATAGATAAGTAGCGAATAATAGCGGAAATGGCTAGAACTAGATCTCAAGGACAACCACGCATCAGACAACAACAAGCCATCCAGTTAGTCTGTGTTCTGGTGTCACACGTGTGGTTTCTTACATTTTGACTCGCACCAAACTTTTACAAGGTAAGCTTTTTTTGTCTTTTTTTTATTTAATCATGTGGAATACGCATGTTTTAATACTGAATAATAAGGCTAGATAGTCCATGCTGTTTAGTGCTATACACAAAACTTAAATATCATTAATAGTTTTGTGGTAAAAAATAATTATTTTCAAGATGGANGTAACATCTGGTGAATATTAAGTTAGACATTTTGATTTCTCACCTCAAATGAAAATCTACATTTTCCTTAGCAAGTTGAGGTGACTTTAGTGTTAACTAGTAGTATCAACAAACTGAAATAATTGTCATTGCAAACTCGATCTAGTTGTGTTGATTCTTCGGATTAAGCCAGTGGTTGTTCTATTTCCCATATAGGGTTGGATCGAAACGGATTTCACCTCCTTCGTACTTCAGCAGAGCTTTCTCTGTGCTGATAATTCTGGCTTAATCCCAGCTACATAATGAACTACTTGGGTTTCAGGAAATAAATATTGATAATCATCACAAATCTCTTGGTTGTCTCTGGTGAAATCCTTCGTGATGTGGAAAGTTAAAGGATTTATGATGACAGAATCCACGGAATCACGCTCCAAATAGATAATCATGTATACTTAATCTGAAATAAAATTAGTATTTTTAAATGTCGTATCATGAGGAATGCAGTTTTGGCATCGACTCCTTCTTAGTTAAGAAATCTTTATTACTGCTAAAACTTTAATTATGGTTTCAAAATAAAGCTACACTGTTTCTGCAAAATAACCTTTTTTAACGTGAAGTTCTAAGACATCCTCTGGGGCGGGACAGCGTCTTCAACGGTTAGTGACAGTGGCATCGGAATTCGACGTATTTTATTAGTATCTTTTTACCTTTTAGACCTACACAAAAAAATGTATTGCTTCCTAGCTTACCAAAGGCAACGAAGGCTATGTGATCGTATTGAAGCAATCACATAGCGAACGAAAAATGTTTATGTCTCCGAATCCTAAATTTCCAAGACATTAATCTGTTTCAGACATAAGGGAACATTTTTGGTTCCGTGTCTGTCTGTCCCTCAATTTTTGCGAACCAACATATCTAAAACAACTATACATGTCTGGTTTTAATGAAATTTGTATGGTAGGCCATAATTAGCCCATTGGTGGTCCCATGTAAGTTTCAATCTTGTGCGCCCATTTATTTGTTCCTTTTCAACATAGGCATAAAATTAGATTTATTTATACCTATATCTGAAAAAGCACTCATCTGATTTTTTATGAAATTGGGATGGTTATCGCTATGTGCCACTCTAATTGGTCTCCTATTTCTTCTGAGGGAAGAAATCGAGGAAAATTTGTTTTTGGTGAGGTATATGAAACATTAAAAAAAATGTTACACATTAATAGAAGAAATGTAGAGGAGACCGGGGCACAGAGGACCTCCGGGGCACAGAGGTCCACTGAGTTTTTTTATTGTATGGTGGCGCTACAAACCGGAAATCTGTATGATCTATTAGAGTTAGTTTGTTTCCAGACGTGAGCAATCGCTGGCAGAGGTCACTATGTTTGATCAATTTTTATACACATTTTTCAATTTTCAAGGAAAGTGATCTAATATTTACGTTATATATAATTAAATGTAACATTAATTTGATACAGAATTTTTAATCAAATTTACTGTATCTGATAAAATTAGGTCTTAAATTTATAATGTAAATTGTTTTCATTTGTTTAAGTCTGTCGTGTATCTTGTCATAAAATGTTTTTTAATGACATGTGGCTTGGGGCACAAAGGAGCGTAAAGGTATGCGGTACACTTAAACCCTAATAAAATTATTCTTGAGGGTGCAGTTTCGACACGAAGTCTTCTAACTTACAGAATCTTTATTCTGAGTACTTGTCCTATAAAAGTAGATCTTAGTCTCCGATACGTCCTGTACATTTTAGTCGGTTTCTTTGCCTTCTTGTGGCATCCATTTAAAAGCACCTTGGTCGCACTTTTATAAAGTTTTATAGGTGAGATTTATGAATAATTAAATTAACAATAAACTTGAAATATGTAAATTACAAAAAAAAAAAAAATATATATATATCTATCGTGCTTGAACTGTTTAATAATTACATTTCCTCAAAAAAAACCTTTTTTTACTTTCATTCATCAGTAGGTTTTGAATTAGATGTATACGCCTTCTATCTATTACTGATTTTATAGCTATATAATATAGAGATAAGATTTGAAAGGTTTCTGAACAAAATGCATACCTATTTCTCCACGCGTTTTGTTTTTAAAAGTAGGTAACATCTGGTGAATATTAAGTTAGACATTTTGATTTCTCACCTCAAATGAAAATCTACATTTTCCTTAGCAAGTTGAGGTGACTTTAGTGTTAACTAGTAGTATCAACAAACTGAAATAATTGTCATTGCAAACTCGATCTAGTTGTGTTGATTCTTCGGATTAAGCCAGTGGTTGTTCTATTTCCCATATAGGGTTGGATCGAAACGGATTTCACCTCCTTCGTACTTCAGCAGAGCTTTCTCTGTGCTGATAATTCTGGCTTAATCCCAGCTACATAATGAACTACTTGGGTTTCAGGAAATAAATATTGATAATCATCACAAATCTCTTGGTTGTCTCTGGTGAAATCCTTCGTGATGTGGAAAGTTAAAGGATTTATGATGACAGAATCCACGGAATCACGCTCCAAATAGATAATCATGTATACTTAATCTGAAATAAAATTAGTATTTTTAAATGTCGTATCATGAGGAATGCAGTTTTGGCATCGACTCCTTCTTAGTTAAGAAATCTTTATTACTGCTAAAACTTTAATTATGGTTTCAAAATAAAGCTACACTGTTTCTGCAAAATAACCTTTTTTAACGTGAAGTTCTAAGACATCCTCTGGGGCGGGACAGCGTCTTCAACGGTTAGTGACAGTGGCATCGGAATTCGACGTATTTTATTAGTATCTTTTTACCTTTTAGACCTACACAAAAAAATGTATTGCTTCCTAGCTTACCAAAGGCAACGAAGGCTATGTGATCGTATTGAAGCAATCACATAGCGAACGAAAAATGTTTATGTCTCCGAATCCTAAATTTCCAAGACATTAATCTGTTTCAGACATAAGGGAACATTTTTGGTTCCGTGTCTGTCTGTCCCTCAATTTTTGCGAACCAACATATCTAAAACAACTATACATGTCTGGTTTTAATGAAATTTGTATGGTAGGCCATAATTAGCCCATTGGTGGTCCCATGTAAGTTTCAATCTTGTGCGCCCATTTATTTGTTCCTTTTCAACATAGGCATAAAATTAGATTTATTTATACCTATATCTGAAAAAGCACTCATCTGATTTTTTATGAAATTGGGATGGTTATCGCTATGTGCCACTCTAATTGGTCTCCTATTTCTTCTGAGGGAAGAAATCGAGGAAAATTTGTTTTTGGTGAGGTATATGAAACATTAAAAAAAATGTTACACATTAATAGAAGAAATGTAGAGGAGACCGGGGCACAGAGGACCTCCGGGGCACAGAGGTCCACTGAGTTTTTTTATTGTATGGTGGCGCTACAAACCGGAAATCTGTATGATCTATTAGAGTTAGTTTGTTTCCAGACGTGAGCAATCGCTGGCAGAGGTCACTATGTTTGATCAATTTTTATACACATTTTTCAATTTTCAAGGAAAGTGATCTAATATTTACGTTATATATAATTAAATGTAACATTAATTTGATACAGAATTTTTAATCAAATTTACTGTATCTGATAAAATTAGGTCTTAAATTTATAATGTAAATTGTTTTCATTTGTTTAAGTCTGTCGTGTATCTTGTCATAAAATGTTTTTTAATGACATGTGGCTTGGGGCACAAAGGAGCGTAAAGGTATGCGGTACACCCCATGCTGTTATTTGAATTTGGAAAGAATGGTCATATGGTTCTTGCCCAGGGGCTGAAGATGGCGATAAAAATATTGTTTGTAGCTACTGCCAAATAAAAATAAAAATTAAAAATAAAAATGTCGAATTTAATTTGTTTTTCTAAATAAACGGAAGTGGTCCCCTGTGCCCCTGCACCAGGGGCACAGAGGACCAATCGAATTTTTACAGAAAAAAATAAAATAAAATACTTATAATTAAAATTAACAACTGTGAGTCGGGGAACAGTTAGAGAAATGTTTATTCTAATAAATACTTCTTATTTACATAATTTTATTTAATAATGCTGAAGTTATCTGAACACAATCCTTATTAGGTCCTCTGTGCCCCGGTCTCCCCTATAGCACTCTACATAGCTTAGATTTTCTCGGCCAGCTTAAATCTAGATCTTCTAGAGAGGATCGTGTCGAAGGTTTTGTAAATCCATACATTTTCAAGGGAGTTGTTTATGATGAAAACCATATGTTGTAGTTGACTCATCATGAGCAACTCTCTTGAGAATGATCCCTGTCATGGGTTCGAAACGTCGGGATTCACAAAATCTCTCACGCAGTCTCCTCCGGAAGATCTTGATTGAATCCTTTGCAACTTTCATCATGAGTGACTCCCTTGAGATTGATACCTGTCATGGGTTCGAAACGTCGGGATTCCCAAAATCCCTGACATGGTCTCCTCCGGAAGATCTTGATTGAGTCCTTTGCAACTCTCATCATGAGCAACTCCCTTGAGAATGATCCCTGTCATGGGTTCGAAACGTCGGGATCCACAAAATGTCCGACGCAGTCTCCTCCGGAAGATCTTGATTGAATCCTTTGCAACTCTCATCATGAGTGACTCCCTTGAGATTGATACCTGTCATGGGTTCGAAACGTCGGGATTCCCAAAATCCCTGACATGGTCTCCTCCGGAAGATCTTGATTGAGTCCTTTGCAACTCTCATCATGAGCAACTCCCTTGAGAATGATCCCTGTCATGGGTTCGNTCCGCTCATTTTCTGAGGAAAAACAACCCTTAGATAGGAAAAACCAGGTAGATGTCCAAATTGAAGTACAAAATTCGCTAAATTATCACTTTAACTTTAGCCAAAAAATACGTAAAATGTCACTTCCTAAGAAAAATAAGGGAAGATTATAATTAGGTTACGATTAAGGGCCTACCCCCTAAGATTTAGGGGGTATGCTATTGCCGAGTTTAGCCGGAGAAAAATTCTATCATCACCTATTTGATGGGAAGATCTTGATTGAATCCTTTACAACTCTCATCATGAGCAAATCCATTGAGAATGAACCCTTCATCGCTTATAGATTTGTTCATTACGTCAAGTAATGATGATTCATCAGCTTGTCTATTTCTATTGAGTATTGTAATCCAGTGTTAGACTCCTTAATCTTATTGGTTTAATAATTCGATAGTTGGGGATGGAAAGGTATATTGCCAGTCATGGCAATGCTTCTTGATTAAATTTTCAATATTCAATGTCATGTAATTTTAAGTAGCTTTACGCTTATGGGTTATGTATCCGTTAGAAACACATGTCGCTTGAGTTTTGTTCGTCTTATCAATTAATAATCTTAATTCTTGTTTACATTTGTCTATTTGAATGTAACTCTTCGTCACATCTTATTAAATTACTGATTGAATACTTGATGAAAACTTATTATCATTTGTCATTGGTTCTTTAATTTAGCTTAAATACAGTAGAACCTCGATTACCTGAACTAATTGGGACGACAGGTAGGTCTGATAATCGAAAAGTTCGGATTATCGAGGTTCGTTAAAAAAAAAAAATGTAGTGTACGATGTTATTCCAAAGGTTGGTTTCCACTTAAATTAATTGCAGTACTATTTTACACCTATAGTTTTTATTTATATAAAATGATGTCTGAGCTCCTAGCGAACCGAATGGTAATCGAAATAGATTAATGTTTTGTACTTTCACATCTTGATACAGTATTTTTTCCTTCTTTTTCTTCCATTTTTAGGGTTTTGTAGATACTTCTCAAAACCCTTGTGCCGAGGGTGATGTGTCCGTCCGTCCGTCGCTCTTTGGTTCATAGGGCCCGAACCGTTNACTTAAGGTTTGAGAATTGTGCTTTTAAAAGTTCCTCGAGATGATTATTGTCGCACGGAGTTCCTTTTTTACTTCTGCATACATTTATTTGTAATTCGAGGGATGTTGATTTACTTCCGTTGTTGTTATAACAAGATTATTTTGTGTATTCTGTTGTAGAGTATCCTGGTTTAACTGTTTATCTTTTCAGAGATACGGGGAGCTAAGCACAAGGAATTATCAATACCCTGTCCTAATATTTTTTTTTTGTATACTACAGCTTTTTTTTACTAATCTATACACTGGCGCACTGATTGACCATTGATACGTACAGCCAAACATATGTCTGCTGTTACTAAAAATATGAAAATTTTACGGACTTTTGGTTTGTATAAGAAATAAGAATCTCATTTATTGGCCCTTGAAAAATTTATTTTTTAAAAAGTACCTATTTACGTTGATTTTATTATTTTTATTTTTAATTTAATTTTTTATAATTTTTTTTTCTAGCAGTTCCCCACTGATTAATACTTTCATATTCACAATTTTATCGAAACCCATTTTACATGAGACTTCCCGCAAAGCTATGAAATGTGTTTCATAAATATTTCGAAAATAAATAATCTTTTAAATACCTAATGTAAAAACTTCTAAATAAATTATATTGTTATAAATTCACTTGAAAGTGATTTTAGTGTTCTCCATCATACTTCTTCTTTCTCAATCAAGTTTAGTAAAATGGTAATTCACTTTAATATGCAAAAGAGTATTATATCAACACGGCATACTAAAAATGTAAACCATCAATGCTTTTACTTTTATCTTTAGTCGAAGATTGGTAAAGTGAAGAATCCGATTAGACTAAAAAAACAGATTTAGATCAAAGGGTGACATCGCTTCGAAAGTTAAATTGAGACTTAGATGAATCAAGAAGTGTTTTCTTAGACAAACACCGAGATATTCAAAGAAAAGTGACTTTAACTAAATTTAGTTTCTTGTTTATAAGAATACAGCATTGCTGCTTTTTTGTGAGTGTGGATTCAAATTAACTGATAACACTTTATTTAAGCAGTTGATTATGACCACTTGCATTCTATATTGTTTACTGCGCGTGCTAAATATTGATTATGGTATTCAGTATGGTTGGTAGTGGTAATCTGAATGGTGAGAACCCTCCAGTATAATATTAGATGTCTAAATATTTGATAGATTGATTGTCAAAATATCATTTGCGTCAATATTGATTTGCATCGTATGACGCCTCACCTCTGTCAATGTGGATTTCAATTATAAAATATTACCAATATTTTGTAGTCCTCCAAATGTGTATATACATGTTCACACAGTAAATTCTATTGGGTTAATTATGCGTTAAATTTTTATTTCTGGCGCTATCATAAAATAAGTGGCCGGAACTCTACTACGGGAATAAAAATTGCTAGGTTCGAACAAGTGGTTCGTCCTACCCGTCTAGATCTAATATAACAATAAGCTAATAATTGTCCTACCAACATTAAAAAAAAAGGGTATCAAATGAAAGCTGCTGAAGAGTAGGACACAAATATATATATATGCTTTTTTAAATTTTTCATTCCTTATTGGTTTATTACTGATATAAAACATTGTGACCCTCCGGGGGATCGAACCCGAGACTCGAGCTCGAAGACACGAAATCATAATCTACATAATGGGTATGCTTACTCATCTACAAAACCCTAAAAATTACTTGGACTAAGTACTTCCCTGTTATTTTTACTCTTATTAGCTCTTTTTTCCTGCTTAAGTTACTCTTAATTCTGTCCTAATAAGTAACTGATGAAAGCTAACTATTAAATGTACGTTTTTGATCCAGTTCTTTAATAATAATAAAACTGTTCTTTCATAGTGGTTTCGTTTCATTAAAAAATAAGTGGAAAAGAAAATGCCATTCTTGAATCTTTTACTTATTAAGTGCTAACTTTTTTACATCCCACTTAACATTCTTTTGTTTTTTTTAATTGCAATATCCATGATCAGTCCAATTAAAATTACTGGAATAAGGTCAATATCCATAAATTACTTTAATTATTATTTTAATAATCCTTGATTCGTCTTTCTGTCTAATCATAGTTTAAAATTTGATGACATGATTAATCAGATAAGTGCTTTTAAAATATTAACTAATTTATTAACATTTATTGGTCGGATAATTTATTCTAAAAAGTGATATTCACTTATATCCTTCATTTGGTCTCATATATCTTGCTTTATTCAATATTCATTGAAATTGAAATTTTAAATGAAGTTTATTGTGTGGCTAGGATGTTACACATTGACTCTTACTACTTGAATTATTTGTTTGACATTTGTTCCTATTTGTTCTTGCTTTTTCTATTAAATCAAGAAAAGTCTTGAATGTTGTTTATAAGTCAAGGCACCAGTGGAATACTAATGCCACGTTATTTGATTTGTCAATGGGAGACAGAAAGTTCCTTCAGTTTTACCAGTTTTTCTTCCTTGCGGAACGTTTACAACTTTTTCTGCATTAGATTACCCCCTTTATTTTATAAAATTATTATATAAAATAGCTTTGTTAGGATCTAATTTCTTTATTTCCGTATCATACATATGGTACATTGACGTTTACTTCTCAGTATTCAATAGCCAATAATGGCTAATTGATCGATTTTGTTGATATTTTGTTTACATGTTCTTTTTACTTATGCCCAGACTAAGTTCGTTGGACAACGTCATCCGTCTAAGAGTTCAAATGTCGAATTGGGATTTCAGTTGGGGGGGAAAAGGTAAAAATCGGCAATAGCCCACCCCTTCTGTATAATCGATATATCGCTACTGGCCGCTCCGCTCATTTTCTGAGGAAAAACAACCCTTAGATAGGAAAAACCAGGTAGATGTCCAAATTGAAGTACAAAATTCGCTAAATTATCACTTTAACTTTAGCCAAAAAATACGTAAAATGTCACTTCCTAAGAAAAATAAGGGAAGATTATAATTAGGTTACGATTAAGGGCCTACCCCCTAAGATTTAGGGGGTATGCTATTGCCGAGTTTAGCCGGAGAAAAATTCTATCATCACCTATTTGATGAGATGAACTTTTTTTCAAATAACGTTTTTTAGTAAAACCAACAGTGAACCGCTATGAATTAATGAAAATCATCAAAACTATTAAAGCGGACCTAGACGCTTAAAGTAGAGAAAACAATGTTTTTACCGATATCTTACGTTCTAACACATCGATTTTTATTAAAACTTTATATACATCGAGATCTCATATACATGAGAGTCTTATACGCGTATAGTATAGGTTTATATAGGAAGGTGAGGAAGAGAGGAACTCGTGGAAGCCAACAGAAGAGAGGGAACTCGTGGAAGCCAACAGAAGAAAGGAACTCGTGGAAGCCAACAGAAGAGTGGGAACTCGTGGAAGCCAAAAGAAGAAAGAGAACTCGTGGAAGCCAACAGAAGAGAGGAACTCGTGGAAGCCAACAGAAGAGAGGGAACTCGTGGAAGCCAACAGAAGAGAGGAACTCGTGGAAGCCAACAGAAGAGAGGGAACTCGTGGAAGCCAACGTTCCAATTTATTCTAACTTTTTTTTAAAGAAATGTCTCATATTTTATGATATTCCGATTATCTGTAGAAGTAGAATTTCTAACACATCCTACTTGAAGATAATTTTATATGACTTAAACAAGTTTGTGTAAGGGCTTTCCGTTTTCCATGTAGCATTCATCCACTTGGCTTTTCTGTTTATTCCAATAAGACGTTCGGAATACCATCAAAATGTTAATCAAAACGAGCGTTTTATCCACGATAGAACTCCGTGCTATCCTACCCCTGACGTTTATTTTGATTATTCTACCCAGAAAGGTTAACTATTGTGACAATAATTAGATTATCCTTCGCTTTGGAATAGAGAACCAGTAAGTCAAATGGTTGATAACTTCTAAGAGGGTTTTAACTTCGTACTAAATAATGACATTCGTTTAAAAGCTTGTATAGAAATTTCTGTCACTCTTTCTTCTTTAACTAAATTTGTAAAATAGATGACGAATGACGTCTTTCCATTAAATGTAACTTTAAACTTTTGTTTTTCAAGCTATGACACATAATAATGCACATAATAGTGTGTATTTAATCTGTCTTTAAAATCTACTAGGTTCTTTTTAAAACTTGTTTCTTAACAATAAGCTAATAATTGTCCTACCAACATTAAAAAAAAAGTCGGTCCGGCAAACTCTTACAAAAATTTCTCTTAAACAAAGACATTTTAATTTAAATCCCACCTTATCTAATTTAATTAA
This sequence comes from Gerris buenoi, assembly GCA_001010745.2. NCBI lineage: Eukaryota > Metazoa > Arthropoda > Insecta > Hemiptera > Gerridae > Gerris > Gerris buenoi. The sequence continues at coordinate 270,064 of KZ651287.1, forward strand.
TTTACATTTGAACATGTTTAAAAATTTGTACAGCAAACTCCAAGAGAAATTTTCCATGTACACAATAACACTGAATTGTATTAAATAGTAAGATTTTATGAAATAAAATAATATTTAACTTAATCAATATTGCTTCTAAGCTTACCGAAGGTAACGGAAGCTGTATGGTCGTTTTAAAGAAATACTTTATGTCTCCGAAATCAAAAATTCAGAAATCCGTTTCAGACATCAGGGAACATTTTTGGTTCCGTGTTTGTCTATCTGTCACTCAATTTTTGCGACACATTTTTAAAACTGCTTGTCCGATTTAATGAAATTTTGATGGTAAGTAAAAATTAGTCTGTTCTTGGTCCCATATAAGTTTCAACCTTCTGCATGTTTTTGTTTCTCTTCCACATGCGCACAAATATACAAAAAAAAGCAATTATCTGATTTTTATAAAATTTTAATTGTTCGTTGAAAGTAGCCCTCAGATTGCCCCAGATTAACTTCAACTGTCTGCTCTACTTAAGTTTTGGTAAATTGATACTTTAATTAATGTAAACAATCAAAACAGATTAAAAAAAAAAACGGGAAAAATGAAATAAATTGGATAATAATAGGTTTTAAAAGCATAAAAACATTAAATTTACGAGGTAGGACGCGAGGAAGCTATGGGCCACACTAATTGGCAGAGTATTTTTTCATGTAAACAATAAATAATTTTTTGACGAGTTCTCGGAGTTTTTTTTTAGGGGGATTCTCAACCAAATTAAAATCTATATTTAATTTCCCAATTAGGCCTCGGGGCTTGACCTTTCTGAACATGTAGGTATCCAAATTTTACTATATCTGCCACCATATTACCAGTAGTTTAAGCTCCATGCGTAGTCTCCACAAACGACTGACATTATTTCAGCAACAACTTCCTTCTTTGGACTCATGGTACCTTTACAACGAATAAAATCCTACAATCGAATTTTCGCGCCATGACAATACTTTTTCCTTGTATATACTAAGTTTACGAGAAAGTAAAAAGAAGTAAATGTATATTGTATTATCTCTATCGCTATATTCTTATTGCCATCTTATTTATTTTCTTACACCTTTACTTACTGCCTTCTCTTCAAACATGTCCTACATAATAGCATTTGAATTTGAAATTCCTTGGAAATTTCTGTTATATTTTTCTCTCTTTTACCTTGTGACTTGAAGTTTTAACAGTTTAATATTCATTCCACGTTTTAAATAAAGAATAAGAAGACGATCAACTTTACTTTTTTCAGAGCCTTTCAGTTTCGTTTTTTTTACGTTTATTCTTTTCTTTTCTTTTTTTTTTTGTTTATAAAAATTGAAGCTTTTCTGAAAGAATATAAAAAAACTTTTTAGCTACCTTCAACCTATATTTCTAAGTTATTCTAAAAGGATTTAAAAGTCGTATTACACACACAGACACACATAAATATATACATAGATACATATATCTCATTTCAAATTGAGGATTATTACCGAATGCTAGTAAGTTATGATGTGTAGAGATACTTACCGTCGATGTTTGCTTTATAACTTTATCTGAGGACATTGAACCGGTTTCTGAGCTTAAACTTCTGGGAATATTCCAATTATATTTGGCATACATGTTGAAAAAAAATCATTAAATTTTGGGGCGCTATCATAAAATAAGTGGCCGGAACTCTACTACGGGAATAAAAATTGCTAGGTTCGAACAAGTGGTTCGTCCTACCCGTCTAGATCTAATACTAGGAGCTTACTACTACTAATATAAGTAGTTTCCCGGGAAAAATCTAGTATCTATAGAAATCAGTAACGAAGAAATAATCATTAAGTGGTTACTTACACATTTAAACGAGCATAGTGAGCTCTTTATTTTAGAGACTTAAGTTTGATTAAGTTTATTGTGTTTGTAACAATAACTGGTGTAAAAATTTATCGATTTTAACAAAATTTGGCCCACAGATGATTCTCAAAATTTGAGACTTTATAATTTTTGAAAATATTTTTAATATGGGGGCCAATTTGGCGAGCTACTAAAAAATAGCATTCAGTCAGCATGTTATATATCGTTTTAAATATCTTTAATAGAAGGAAAAGAATATGAAGGTATTATTATAAAAAGTTTAATTGATTTCCAGCATTTTTAAATCTATGTATAAATGATATGGCATGATGCATAACATTTTCTCTTGATAAATACAAATAAAAAATATAAATAAATTATTTTAAATTGGCCGTCAAAAATTATTGAAAGCACAAAAATTAAGGGTTTTTAAGTCAAATTTCATATTGTATATCTAAGTAAATGTTGTTTTGAGTAGGTAAGTATTATTATTATTGTACCGTACATCCAGCATTAGCGATTTTTTAATGCAACGAAAGGCTAGTTTAAGATTTATTGAATTATGGATTTTTAATTCAGTTTCAATATAACCACATTTTTTCGCGTTTGTAGGTCTGATATTTCTATTTACCATACATTCTATGTTAAGAGTTGCTTCGAAATATAAGTCTAAGATTTATTACCAGAGCTTTCACATTTTTTTTTTTTTGTACTTCTTTAGATTTTTACTCCCCTCTGCTTTTTTGATATGGTAAATATGCTTTGTGCATTTTACAATTATTGTGTCTTTATCATTTAAACTCATACTTCCATTTTTATAACCATACTGTCAGAATAACCCAGCGTCTCTCCTTCTATAATATCCTCTATATTCTATACGTTAATTAGATTTACCTTCTCCTTTACACAGTATGTATATTATACGATATATTGGTGAGAGTAATGTGATAAATTTGATTAGTAAATTAGATGAATTATTACAAGTAATTATGTAAAAAGATTTTTTTTAAACTTAATTATGTTTTTTTTTGACATAATACTTAATAAAAACCTGATACAAGTTTTAAAATTTTCAAAATAATCTTCAAATCAAATGAACTTGTTTATAAGAATACAGCATTGCTGCTTTTTTGTGAGTGTGGATTCAAATTAACTGATAACACTTTATTTAAGCAGTTGATTATGACCACTTGCATTCTATATTGTTTACTGCGCGTGCTAAATATTGATTATGGTATTCAGTATGGTTGGTAGTGGTAATCTGAATGGTGAGAACCCTCCAGTATAATATTAGATGTCTAAATATTTGATAGATTGATTGTCAAAATATCATTTGCGTCAATATTGATTTGCATCGTATGACGCCTCACCTCTGTCAATGTGGATTTCAATTATAAAATATTACCAATATTTTGTAGTCCTCCAAATGTGTATATACATGTTCACACAGTAAATTCTATTGGGTTAATTATGCGTTAAATTTTTATTTCTAAGCAATCTCTTATAATTTTAACACGAGTCCGTGTATATGTGTGTGTGTGTGTCTATATATATATATATATATATATATATACATATATATATTTGTGGGCGATAACATTTTGAGAACATTATAAAGATTTTGGGAAAGAAAAACAAATGGGTGTTGAAAGTTGAAACTTATGTGGGAAAAACAATGGGCTACTTTTAACCTAGCATCCAAATTTAATTAAAATCGGAGTAGTTTTTAAGATATGTTGGTCCACAAAAAATGGAGACTGACCAACAAAAAAATTACCAGGAAATGGTTATTTATGTAACTAGGCAGCAAAATGGAATTTTACTGACGAGAGATTAGATTAGCCTCTGAGCCGAATAGAAGGCGAGGACAGGCTATGATAATTAACTGCAGAGGCGAAGCCGAGGCAGGTAATTTACCAATTTGACAATGAATAAACGAGGCAGAAATGTTTTCTTTCGCTGCCTTGTTGCATACAATATTTTATCTACTCACGCTATGTAGATAAAAAATGGAAGCTCAGGTAAGAGTTAGGTTTGAGATGAATCGTCAACAAACTCAAACCAAAAAAGTCGTGCTCCAGTGTTGCCACTTCTTACTCGAGATTAATTNGTATAAGCTAAAAGGACATCATAGGGAGTTCATCTATATGGACTAAGCACATTGAAAAGCATAGCTAATGAAGCGGGCTGGTTAGTTTTCACTCAAACCAAGGGACTTGGCAAGTACTACCCGTGTTAACTTGATCAGCTTTAGGCTTTGCTTGCACTCTATTGCTTTCTGTTAAAATATTAAAGGGATATTTAGGACTAAATGTGGTCTTGCCATTCCTTGAATTATAGGTAAGAAATATATATAGAAGGGAAACGGCCCTATGCTTTTAAGGGTCCTCAATTTCATAATTGATATCGAGCTAGTTTCTCCATCAAATAGTTGTTCCCGGGTTTATATTTGACGTTTTGAAAACCTTGTAGGTCACTAGTCACTATTTCTTGAATCAAAGTGGTGAAAAGGTTCGGACAAGACCTCCTTTGATGTCCCTTAGTGTCGGGAGAAATTCTGTCCTATAAAGGGCAGCTATAATAAATGGAAACTCCTTTTCCAAGAGCCTTGGAAATACAGTTCGACCCTGAAAGTCTTTTACGTACCCTTCACTATGTCACCCTTCAGGACCCTAATTATCGTAGCCGGGACAAGAGAGGCATCTCTGAGATTTTCTTAGTAAGGGCGACCGCAGTTCACTAAGGATTCTTCCTCCCTACTGTGCCAGAGATCTTCTACTTTTCCTACTCCTTTTATAATAATAAGGAAAAATCTCCTTTCTCGTTCTTAAAAGTAAATAGTTATCCCTAACTATTCATTTCTTACGTTTTACATTTCACTCCGAAGCAACCATTGTTGGTAGAACGTTTGATGTACAAGACATTTTGACATCCAACTAAAATTCCTTTTTTAAGATGGGTATACTTACTTTAAAGCTCACTTAGAATCTTCTATTCGTGCCTCAACTTCATAGACATTTATTAATAAAAGTCCTTATAGTATTATTTCACTTATCGATTAACACTATTGCGGTATATTCTATTTTATTGGTATATTATATTATACTGCTTAAGTTTAAGTTTTTCCACAGGTTGCTTGGACTTAGACTTTGACTTAAAAGGTTTGTTGACTAATATTTGTGATTTGGGTCATTAAATTTCTGTAATTGGGGTTTTAGTTTACTTTTTTTACTTGTTTCTCCTGAGGTGTATGTTTACTTCTGCTTTAAGTTTACATTTACTTAAGGTTTGAGAATTGTGCTTTTAAAAGTTCCTCGAGATGATTATTGTCGCACGGAGTTCCTTTTTTACTTCTGCATACATTTATTTGTAATTCGAGGGATGTTGATTTACTTCCGTTGTTGTTATAACAAGATTATTTTGTTTATTCTATTATAGAGTTTCCTGGTTTAACTGTTTATCTTTTCAGAGATACGGGGAGCTAAGCACAAGGAATTATCAATACCCTGTCCTAATATTTTTTTTTTGTATACTACAGCTTTTTTTTACTAATCTATACACTGGCGCACTGATTGACCATTGATACGTACAGCCAAACATATGTCTGCTGTTACTAAAAATATGAAAATTTTACGGACTTTTGGTTTGTATAAGAAATAAGAATCTCATTTATTGGCCCTTGAAAAATTTATTTTTTAAAAAGTACCTATTTACGTTGATTTTATTATTTTTATTTTTAATTTAATTTTTTATAATTTTTTTTTCTAGCAGTTCCCCACTGATTAATACTTTCATATTCACAATTTTATCGAAACCCATTTTACATGAGACTTCCCGCAAAGCTATGAAATGTGTTTCATAAATATTTCGAAAATAAATAATCTTTTAAATACCTAATGTAAAAACTTCTAAATAAATTATATTGTTATAAATTCACTTGAAAGTGATTTTAGTGTTCTCCATCATACTTCTTCTTTCTCAATCAAGTTTAGTAAAATGGTAATTCACTTTAATATGCAAAAGAGTATTATATCAACACGGCATACTAAAAATGTAAACCATCAATGCTTTTACTTTTATCTTTAGTCGAAGATTGGTAAAGTGAAGAATCCGATTAGACTAAAAAAACAGATTTAGATCAAAGGGTGACATCGCTTCGAAAGTTAAATTGAGACTTAGATGAATCAAGAAGTGTTTTCTTAGACAAACACCGAGATATTCAAAGAAAAGTGACTTTAACTAAATTTAGTTTAATCGAACAAAAGTTGAGGAAAACAAAAGAGTTTTCTACAGCCTCCTAAAAAGATTTCGGCAAATCACAGCTGTCTCTTCCGAGAGTCGAAATGAGACACGCAGATAAGACAAAGCTGACTAAACTTAAACAAACAGGTAAACAAGTAAAGTTTACTCGCAACCTAATGAATCCGAATTCCTTGCTGTTGAAACACAAACCTTGATCGAATAATTGACCGAGCGTAGCGAGGTCTTTGTTTTAACTCTACCGTTTGGCATTTCGTCTGTCTGTCTCCTAAATGTACATCGACTGTCTTTGCGAGGGAGGCCGCAGGCCGACCGAGCTGTGGTGTTGGGCGGGGGCGCAACTACTCATTGTACGTCAGATGGGGGAGGGAGGGTAAACATTTACTGTATTTTAAGGCGCCACTGCAAAAAACAAAAAAATAATTATACCCCGCCTCAAATTTTCGGAAAAATTTCGAGTTGGTAATGTCAAAATCGGTTAGGAACCTTAAAAATCGCTTGACCAAACATAGGGTAAGGGCACTTTTAAACCACTCCTTAAGGGTGAAAATCGGCCCTAAAGGGTAAAATAGAGTGTTATTTGGATTTTTGTACTGATGGGTGTGTTTGTCGTAAAGGCATGCAGTTTTCTGAAAATTGTTAAGGTTATAGTGTATTTTTAGGGAAAAATTCTTAATGCCGGGAAATTTTCAGGGAAACGGGTTTAATTTAAACGGGAAATTGTCTACGGTCAAAAAGTGAGTTTTTTT
>KZ651287.1:278327-312650 GCA_001010745.2 Gerris buenoi
CCCCTATAAGGAATGCAAAATTTAAAAAAGCATATATATATTTGTGTCCTACTTTTCAGCAGCTTTCATTTGATACCCCACTCAAAAATTAAAAAAAATGTAAATTTTTGAGTTTACCACATTTTTTTGAATTGCGCATGCGCAAATCTAATTATGGACTTCTGTATATTTTTCCTGTGGTTGGGTCAAAAAGTTGCACTAGTGTTTCAAATTTCAGCACTTTCGCTTAAACGGTTCGGGCCCTATGAACCAAAGAGCGACGGACGGACGGACACACCACCCTCGGCATAAGGGTTTTGAGAAGTATCTACAAAACCCTAAAAAATCAGACTTTTTTCCAATTTTTTTTTTTTTTTTTTCTTGATATTTAGAGTAGATGTTCCTTTACTTAAGAGGCCGGCGGCATTCTCCGGGCTGCGCGCGCAACACATTGTTTATTATTTTACAATACACATCGCCATTTTTATTTTTTAATTGCTTAGTGTTCATTACCTACAAGTCTCTTTTGTCTTTGTATATGTATACAGAACTCTTTTGTGTATGTATACAGAAGAAGTGAAGTATATGTGCTTCATTGTAGTTAAGATTATTTGTTATTGTTGTAAGTCTTTCTGCGTATTTATCTTATTTTACTTCCACTTGCCTCTAAATATTGTTACCTAAATTACCTTAACTCCTGACAACCTAGCAAGCTGAAACTTGCACAGATTATTTATTTCTGACGACCAATCCATAATCAGTTTATAGTTAACTATTTATTAATAAGTTAATAATTTTGTTGGTTAATCTGTCTCTTATTCTTGTAAACTAAATGTAATCAACTCTCCGACTATTTAGAAAGCCGAAACTTTTACAAATTTTTCAATACTGGCTACAATCAACATCATTAGTTAATTCATTTGTTAACTACTAATTAATTAGTTAATCAAATAGTTAACTATTAATCAATTTGTTTGTTTTCTGTTTGTCGCCCAATTTTATGACTCGCTTCCGAATTAGGCAGGAATTATCCTTGAAGTCATTACAAGCGACGTATATAAAGGATTTTTTATTTTTGGACGTCGCGAGGTCTACTGTTCACAGAACTACTAGTTTGTAGTGAATTGGACGCAAAAAGGAATATTGAACAGTTTATTGGTACAATACTCACCGGTTTTAGTTAACGGTTAAATTAACTCAACATTATGTTAATATATAAACGTTTCGACTAATCACCACCATGTATTTGGTTTACGTTTCGACGAACACAACAGTATGTTAATACATTAACATTCCTGTCTAACACAACTGTGGGTTTATTACATTTATGTTCTAATTAACCCACCTTTATTATCAATTAGTAGGTAATAACACAGGAATATACAGTAGAATAGGTACAAAGATACCTGATCGATGTATTCAATTATTGAGCTGAGCGAAGCGAAGCTCTTAAACTACACTTTGCATTTGGTTGGACATATACTTCTCCTCAACGGTTGAACCGATCCGCACAAAATTCGGCCCGGTCATAGTGACCCACCACAGAACTGTATAATCTGAAGTGGTCCAAATTCTTAGAAAAATTAAAATAGCATATGCCCTTTATGATGCATGTCGTTGGAAAGCTCTTTAAGAGTACAGTTATTGTTGTTATGTTCACTTTTATCGTATTTTCATTCGAGAAAGAGGGGACAAATTAGAAAAACAGGAACAAATGTTTTTTAATTAAAAATTATAAATATCTGGAGGCACGGCAGTGCCCCTGCCAAGTCGAGCACAGCCGTAGCATCCTTTACTGGAACCAACTCACGGCAATTTGGACCCCCCTATATTATCCTTTTGAAGATACTTAGATATATAAAATTAATTTTAATTTAAAGTTCATGACAAACTAAACCGGAAATAAAAATTTCACACCTCTACCCATAGTAGTTCATAAGATATATGAGCCCAAAGTTTTGTTATTTCGTCACACACTCATTCTCTCACTCATAATTCTAAGGCACTTCTAACAATCCTAGAAACATGAAAAGAGTTTATTGTACAAATAAAGGAACAATTAAAATTCCTTTAAAGCCTAATAGAAAAACCGTGTATTCAAAATATTGTAAAAAATTTAAAAATTGTTAACAGTGCCACTAGAGCTACATAGTGGAGAATTTTAAAATTGAAAAGTGATTTTGAGAACATTTACTGTTATCTTAAAGTGCAAATATATTTACTCCAGATCGAAGAAGTTATACGAAAGATTACAAGAACTATGAAAGAAGAAAGACCTAAAAACAATCAAACAAGAACAAAGATAGGAAACGAAAAATTGTTTGGGGCCATGAAAAATTACTTACAAAAAGAAGTGAAATCCCAAGAAAAACACTAGTGGAAAAAAATAAGCCAAGTCTCGCGTAAAAAGTAGTGAGATCATAGGTTTAGCCAAGTCTCCCACTGTCCGAGTAAGTTCCACTTGGCAAATTGACACGCCAAGGAGGCTAAAATTAAATGCAGTGTTGTATACAAATTTGTATCCTTGTGCTGCGACGCTCAAATGAAAAAAAATAATATTTATTATTTGAATTAAGTTTGTGGTGTGAATTTGCCAAGTCAGAAAAGGTATTCAAATTTAAACGTGTAGAGTGATTTGGGAAAGAGAATAGAGAGAGTAACAGACAAACATCATGTTCTTGCACTGGATAAATTAGACCTAGTGGAACTTACTCGAACAGTGGGAGACTTGGGATTGATTTGGCTTTGACTAAACCTTTGATCTCACTACTTTTTACGGGAGACTTGGCTTATTTTTTTGCACTAGTGTTTTTGTTGGGATTTTCTATTTTTGAACCGATTTCAGCTTTTTATAAATAAAAATATTTATTGTTCATGATTAAAATGCACGCTCAGCTCAATATTGCAAGGAGACAACTGCATTGCACACCTAGTTAATAATAATTCGATAATTTTAACCAACGTATGTTTCATTGCTTCCTCTTTAAATTTGATTCATTCTGTCATTGCTTTTGATTTGCCTTGGAAATTAATTAAGGTTAAACATAGGTTTTTTAAGTTTAAACTTATTTGATAAAGTTTTTCAGGATTCCTTATTAAAAACATCTTGGTATTTGAGGATCTAAAACAAGAGTTTGCATTAAAAGCTAGACTGCATTGCGGCTACGTGGCAAAAACAACCTGTTAACTTATCATTCCCCTACTCCCACGAGTTATTATATTTTTAAACCCTTTTATTTCGCTATCTATATGTATAAAATTAAAGTTTTGTCTGTATATTGGTCAGAATTGAACATTTTTTTGGATACTTTTTCGTTTCATACATTCCGAAAACCGAAGCTGGTCTTAACTTTTTTCGTGTATGTACCTATGTATGTGTACCTGTCGCCACCAGTCCGACTTTATAGGAGCAAAACTGGCTAAACAAAATCGATTAAATTTTTATTAGATTTGAGCGCAAACATGTTGCGCATGTTATTGGTTGGTTTCATCTCAAAATATTGAGCAGAACCAAAGTTATTAACAATTTAAAAAAAAAAGTATAACCTAAAAACATTTTTGGATACTTTTAGACCACCTAGACTCTTAGACACTCGCGGTTTTTCACGTTTGTTCGGAAATTCGCCCAAACCGAAGTTAGGAAAATCCGAAAAGTTAAACAAACAAAAAAAAAAAAAACCCCCCCTTAAAAAATTTAAGACGGCGGACGCAAATTAAAAGTTTTTTGAAGGCTTTTTTCGGCTAAACGGTATTGATAAGCAGATTTCACCAGCGGTAACTGATTTTAAAAGATCGCAATTTTTTTAAATTTCTTACTTTGAGCTTTTATGGCGCTCGCAATTTTTAACCGATTTAATTTCTGTGTGGGATGCAAACCTCACACTACTGCTCTGAAAATCAATTATTTATTATTTTATTAATTTGTCCTTGAGTTATTAAATATTTACTGGTGCAACTGTTGTATTGAGTGAAGGGACTGGTAATTAAATTAATCCATTAATGGTTAATGATTGCTTAATAACTTCCCACTCTGATTGGTTATGACTACGTTTATTGTTTTAATAATTTATTTAATTGATAGGCCCACGTGATAATAGGAAACAGTCATTAATACCTGACATGAGCCCCGCAGGGTGAAGGCTTGTATAAAATAAAATTATTTCTTTTCATTTTTATCTAATTTAATTCTCATTGTTAGTGAATGTCACAAAGCCTCAAAGAAACAACCGATTTCGTTATAATTTAATTACCCGATTGATTTTACTGATATGTTTTATTCTAGATCAATCAATTTTATTTTACTGAATACACAATAAATGTATTAATACCAATACATATTATAGTAATGATTCATTGGCACGTGGAATTCCTATTAATATCATGATACAATTATTGTTGCCTTCACAAATTTGAGTTATTATGGGTTACAACTTCAAACAATATATGTACCAATTAATCCATGAGATAACGTGCAAGAAAGTGTCTGACTAACATCAAGCTAGAAGTTTGTTTATAATTTAATCTTTGATTTTTGGTCTACTAACTAATTTCGTTCCCAGGGTCATGAAAATCATACTGTCCACCATAAAGGGTGGTATAGTATAAATGACCGTTAACCAACAGTTTTTTTTTCTAATTGCTTATTGCCAAGCTATGTCCCGCAGACGAACTTAGCCGATCAAATATTATTAAAAGACACTAAAAAATGAACTTAAACACAAAGTTCTAGCTTGATGTTAGTCAGACACTTATTTGCACGCTATCTCCTGGAATATATATTTTAAACAAATTATGTATATTTTGCCTCATACCAATGCACCAACTACTTTACTTTTACTTTGGAGTCGTTTCCACATATAATTGCAGATACCCTGTATTCTCTTGCTCCAATGCTATGCTATTCTGCCAAGTGCCCTCGCCAAAATTCCTGCCTGGACGACAGCTCCCATTCAAGTAGACCGTGGCCGTCCTCACTTCATTCGACCAGGAGGGGCCATCTGGCTTCTGCAGTTCGTCAGACACACACGTACCCCGTACCATTCAGTGCCCTTGATTCTATTCTCTCTGTAACAGTCTCCTTCAAATCCATTTTCTGTCGTATATCCTCATGTTACTTTATCCAGTCGTGAATCTCGAAAGATCCTTTTGAGGTCGTTCAACTACCGTTCTGAGGTCACAAACTAATTTAGTTAAATTAACTTAGTTATATCCTTAAATGTATAAATATATTTACTTTTTTAAGTTGTTTTTAAGTTTAGTAAAGTCCTTCAGAAGCTCCTTATACATAGACTGGAAGTGAGTTAGATTCAAGTATCTTAGAAAGTTAAGTTTCGTGAGTTTAGACATAGACCTTAAACTCTAGATGGACGAGGACTCTCAAACCGTAGCATATATCCTCAAAACCTCCAGTTTAGCATTCAAGGTACTTGAAGTGTAACTTTCTGTGTTGAAAATTCAATTCTAGAAACTCCTTGTTTAAAACACCTTTGCAATTGTTTTATCCACGTACAATACATTATAATGGCTGAGGGTTACTTCTCAATTAGGTTATGATAGTGTTTTAAGTACAAAAATTGGGACAGAATAATTTTCTTTGAGACACCTAGAGCATAGAAGCTTTAGCTATTACGATAGTAGAATGGACTGTCTAAGTCTTTCGATGTTTCCAGGTATTATATAGAAATAACTAAAATACTGCGTCTACAGTTTACCTCAGTATTAGTGAGATTACTTAGTATTTTTTTTAGAATATAACACGTTTCTCGAAGCATCTTTTGAGGTGTTAGACATCGTGATGAAAACAGTTATATCTTATTCCTTAAGGACACTGATTGATTTATAGATTATACACGCTTAGATAGCTTCGCGTATTACAATCTATACTTCTACCTGATAAGATAATCGCAATATTAAATTTATAATGAAACATTTTAGGTATTCCTAATGTGTGGAAATATATTACTGTACTATTGTATATCTTTGCGTATAATTTTTCGTTTTTGTTAGGCCTAAATTCATATTTCACTGTTAAACTGGTGATCTTATGATGTTAGTAGAGTTTATTGCTGTTATGTGTTGCTTGGTGAGAGTAGTAGTGTGAGAGTTAGTAGCCGAGTTAGATTTATTAGAAGTAAGATTTGGCTGTGCATGTCTCCCACGGGTGTAGTAGCCTGGGTAGATGGTTTGGGTTGCTTGCTTGTTTGTTACTCCCCAGGCGTGAAGAGTATGTAGACTTCACTCTCAACTTCATCCTAGTGCTTCTCACTTCAGGACTAAACCAACCAAACTCTTGATAGTATCCCTTATATATCTAGTAGATCCGGTTCATCTTTACATGTAGTTTCTATAGAGATAATGTAGAATTCTTTCATAATGACTGACCAACACATCAGGAATCACATCCAAAAATTTTTCATCGTGAATGATTGAAAGAAATAAACTCATCACTTAAAAGCATATTTCTCCAGATTTTACGTTGCATTAAATTTCAAACCGCTATTGGAAATGCTTTTATACAGGGTGAATACATAAATTGGTATCTTTATCTTTGCTTATCTTACCTTATCAGTGAACACTAGAACATTTCAGCAGAGAAATCAAAACACGGTATGGGACAGTTAGCCATCCACTCCATCTACACATTAATGTTAAAAACATGCCCCTCATGATACATCTGAGATTAAACATCAGTTTCACGCAATATTAACCTCATCTGAATCCTTGTCCGTATCTTCCTCCGGTTTTTCTTAATTAATCAGATTAATAAAAATGAATTGAAGTCGGACATACTAACTTAATTTTTATTTGTTGTTGAAAATGATTTCAACTTTTTAAAATTTGTATTCTCTTTTATAAATATAGTCCCGTTTTTCATTTTCACTTCTTTTTGTTACAAAATATGTGCCGTACGAATTTTTTCGATTTGTTTTTTGAATAATGACTGTGATTTAACGTTGATTGGTTAGAAAATTGAGGGGTCGGGGAAAGGGGGGGGGATGATGAAATAAATTGTTCTTTTTTTGTTTTTTGACAAAGAATGACTGTGATTTTATCGTTGATTTGTTAAAAAATAGAGAGGCCGGGGGGGGGGGGGGGGATGATGAAATAAATTGTTCTTTTTTTGTTTTTTGACAAAGAATGACTGTGATTTTATCGTTGATTTGTTAAAAAATAGAGAGGCCTANAATGATGAAATTGAATTTAAAATGATGAAATTTATATGAAACGAAACTAAATACAGGTTTATCGATAGAGGTGCCACTGATTTTAAAGCAATTACATTGTTTAATGACCCTTTATATATTATCCTCCCTCCGTAATATTTAACACCCCGTATTTTGGGGTTACTTTTTTTTAGCTTCCCTATATTTATCCCGCGTTTGAGTAATTACACAAGGCATACTGCAAAGTTTCGAATTTTGTTGTTGAGTAGGTACTCTCTACTCTAAGAGAAAGGTGTGTTAACGACCTCTAGACAGACAGACAACAAACTCAGGAAATTATAAGGGTTTTTGGATTTGCCTAAGGACCCTAAAAAACATGTTAATCCACAATAACAAAAATGGTATTCATATATATATATATTTTTTTTTTTTTTGCTTTTAAGCTTATGAGTTTTTGGAAGTACCAAAATTTAGAGCTAAAATTCTCAATTTCACCTTGGTATTTTTCTCAACATATATGCTATAGCTCCACAACAGTCTAACAAACCTTCGACGTACAGACATATTTTAAAAATAATTTTTTGGACTCAGAGAACCTGAAAACGTCTAAATCCATCAATATTTCAATATTTACCTTACACAATGGATAGGAAGGAGGATAGGATAAATATAGGATAAATGGATAGGAAGGAGGATAGGATAAATACTAATGTTGTGAAATAATAATTCCTATTACTAAATAATAAATTATTTCGTTTTATTAAATTAAAAGAGATCTTTATCAAATTTTACATTATGAAAAATAAAGTAAATAGCATACCTAAACTGTTTAAGTAAGTTTTAGGTTTCTGTACAAAGTACAAAAAGAAACCTTATATAACGCCTCTGTCTATTCGTCTGTCCGTTGGTGTCGTCTGTCCGTTGGCTTGTTTCAATTCATAAACTACTATAATAGCTAGAGACATAAAATTTGGCATACTGGTGCAGCATCTCGGCGTTTGATGCAACTGGACACATTTTGGAGTTTCTTCACTTAATATTTCAAAGATGGCGGCCCGGCCAATATGTCGGGTAATTAAAAAAAGTTTTTAGTTACCATGGCATGGTATACATCAATTTAAAGGTCTTGAAGTGTAGTAAAAGAATATGCAACTATTACACCTGATCATTTTAACTATGTCGTACAGAAACCGGTGTTTATCGCCTCACGTACTTACGTGAAGCGCGCCTTACTAGTTTATATAATTAAACAGCTTTTTTGCGTCATAAAAAATGAATCCTAAAAACACTTTTGCAAAATTTGTTTTTACGAATACTTTTATTCTTTTTTTTTTTTTTTTTTTTTTTTTTTTTAAGGGAGGAATTGAAAATATTACAATAATTGGTCGTAACAGCAAAACATATTACAAGTACGCTATAGAACGCGAGGAAGCTATGCGCCAAACAATTTGGCAGATTATATTTTTCCATTGTGTTTCGAGATTTCTTTGAATATACAAGGTATACAAAATACTTGTTTTATGCAATTGCTTTGTGTATGTAAATACACGCACAATTCCGGTTATTTTCTGTTAATATTTCTCTCTGCTTTCAGGTTTTTCCTCGGTTCAAGATAAACGCGGCGTTTTATTGCCTAGTTGTCGATTTACTCTTTTCTCTCTTGTCAATATATCAATATATATGGAAATATGCGGTGATAAAATATTCCCAGTTTTTCGTCGAATTCTTCTCAGAGTAAAGCCAGTTTATCTTCTTCCTTTACTCGTATATTTTCCCTTATAAACTCTCCTTTTACTTATTGGATTTTTTGTCTGCAGTAAGCTTTGCTAATGATAACTTTTTATTATTTTCTGTACATCTTATTTTATTGAATAGAAATAGAATCTGAAAAGATTGAGATATTTCCTCTTTTTTTTTTGGTCACCCTTGTTAAGTTTGCTGAATATTTTATTGTATAATTCATATGTAAAATAAGTTTTTAATAAATTAGTTAGTAGTTTTTTAATAAATTGAATCATGTCGAAATATATTTTCAATAGGCCACTCCATTAGAAAATTAGTAATACTGAAAGCAAGAGTTCTGTGAATGAAAATTTTTAATCAATATCCATATAATATAAAACATACAATTTAATGAAGTACTATATTTTTCATACTTATTTAAATCATTATTATTTTATAAGTGTCAATACATGCAGTAGCTGCTTGAGCGAATGTCCGTATTTAGTTATTTATAAGATAAGAAACACATAACTAAAATTTAATTTAAAGTTAAAATGAGAAAAAATAATAATAGAGAAAAATTAGTTTATTATTTTATTTATTTTGCATATTTTTATTGCTTCCGAGCTTGCCGAAGGTAACGGAAGCATTGTGTTCACTTTTGAGAACAAAAAAGTTTTATGCCTCCGATTTTAAAAATTCCAAGACAGAAATCCGTTTCAGACATCAGGGAACATTTTTGGTTCCGTGTCTGTCTGTCTGTCTGTCGGTCTGTGTGTCCGTGAATCATGAAACGTACGACGATAACTTGAGTAAATGTCGACCGATTTTGATGAAATTTGGTAGACATGTTCATTTTACCAATGCTCAGGTCGAGTTCGTTGGACAACCTTATCCGTTCAAGTGTTCACGCGCAACGCTCGCGTAAACGTGAACTTCAAATTTAAAATTGGAATTTTCGGTCGGGGAAAAAATCAAACCATATCTATTTAATGAGACGAAAATTTTTTTCAAATACAATTTTTTAGTAAAACCTACAGCGACACCCCTTAAAATAAGAAAAACGGTCGTAGCTGTGTTGAAATTTTTTTAAAAAATTAACGCTTTGTCTAATTGAACAAACCTGGTCTGATTTTTAATGATCTACAATTTTGGTCATAGGACATTTTGTCGTATCTCTATCGGTTGTACCCTAAATGGGGCAATTTTGGTTTTAATTTTTTCAATTTTTGCCTTTATGCTCTCATACCTTTGGCAATTGTTAACCGATTTTAATTCTGATTTTTGTGCTTTAATCTGTCACGAATGCCCTTTAAATTAAGTGTTTGATATGTTTTCGTCCTATTACCTGAGAAATTGAGAGTAAACCTTTTCCCGAGTGCCGTGGTACCGTGACCACTTTTTTTCGATTTCAGTATTGTGTCGTATATCATTTGAAAGGCCTTGATTTGTACATTAAAGCGGTTTTATTTATTTATTTTTATAAAAATTTGTACCCGTACTTTTGTATCGATTTGTTGGTTTTTTGCTGGTAAAAGTGGTTAAATAAATTGTTCATAATTTTGTAAGTGACCGATTTTTTAAGACCCTATTTCAAACCTTTATTGCGTGAAATTAGAGGAAATCTTTATAGTTCCGTTCCTCTGACAGTCTGTCTCTCTGTACTGTTCCAATAATTTTTGTATCAAAAGAGATACAAACATGAAACTTTGCGGTATTAAAGATCGTTTTGACGCGCTCTTGTAAAAATACAGCGAACTCAAAATGATTAATAAATTTAGATGGTTTCTCGAATGTAGCCAGGTGGTGGTCCATATTACATTATTGATATAGGAAAACTAACCAATTGAGTTTAAAATAGGGGGAGGGGGGACTAAATGAATGACAATAATGGTTTCTAAAAGTATCATTTAAGTGCGCAAGGAAGCTATGTGTCACACTAATTTGAAGAATATTTAAAATAAAAATCGAGGTTTTTTTTTATTACTTTCTGCTTAGTTAAGTTTTTTCTTACGGCATAACCTTTTTTTATTTGCCGTTTAACCTTTTAAAAGTCTTATTAGAGTTTAGCTTTAGAGAAATTAGTGAAGGGAAAGTTAAATTAATTAAGAAAGTTGAGGAGCTCGGGTTGATGGAAAGCCTGTGTCAAACTATGTTGGATTGTCGAGAAGCCTTTCCCTTCCAGGCGTCTAACAGCTATAACTAATTTTAACTAGTTTAATTTATTTCCTTCAATTGTATTCGGCGACAATTTCCTTTTCCCCGTCCTGGCAAACAGCAGTTTGCGAGGATTTTGAAAGTGTCGAAAATAATTTTATCGATTTTTCTATTTGATCAAATATTTATTTTTATGTGACCATTCATCCAAAATAAAAATGTATGAAGCTATGTTACACACCTTGTTAAATGTATTTTTAAATTAATTTAATCGACTAAAAATAATAAAAGAGTTCAGTTTATTATATATTTTAAAAAAGCGTCTGCAGCGAGTTTTTTAATGACATTCCATGAAGTGGCAAGTTCAGCAATTTATTATCGAATGAGCTTGCTTCAGTGGTATCTTGTGTTGCTAAAGGCGTTGCGAATATGCTTGTACCCGCTTCCCTGGTTAAGCCTGCTGTACTAGGTTTGTAGGTATTGTAATTAGGGGCGTTGACTTCGGTAGCGCCCGAGAGTTTAGGCGCCTCAGTTGACGATGTTGAAAGTTTAACCATGGTAGATTCTGTAAGTCTCGCTTGTATGTTGGCTTCTGTCGTATGTCTAATATTACCTTTCTTCGCTTCCTCGTCAATAAGCGTTTCTGTAATTGTTCTGATCGTACCTGTATCTGATTGTTCTCCTATCATATGAATCCCCTTTAAAATGTTAGTAACGTTGAGCAAACAATCTTGCGGAAAATTGTTATCCATTATTTCTGGAGAGTTAATTATTTTTAAAAAAGCTTCCTTTGTTAGACGTCGTTTATTATCAGTTCTGAGCGGTTTGGTTGCGAAGAAATTTTCGACCATGATATCTGGATTCGGCATTCCTTCTATGTCCGATAGACCTTCTGGATCGATGAATGACTTGTCTCCGTCTAGACACACTTGGTTTTTCGGTTTTATTTCAACCAGGTTTTCGTCGTCGTCTGAATCCTTGTCCGTATCTTCCTCCGGTTGTTCTTGATCCTTGCCGCCATTTGAAATCACATCTTCCTCGGTGTATTCGTCTTCTTCTTTTTTCTTTTTGTTCCTCACTTTCGATTTAATTATATCATCTGAAACTAGGTCGAGAGCCCCTTGAGACTTCTTTCTACCGGTTACTCTCGTACGAGTGTACTTGGCGGGTTTGGATCCTTTAGCTTTTGAAACAATTCTTTTCACTTTCTTTATCGACGTATCATTATTACTACTTTGCTTTTCTTCTGATGTCTTATCGTCTTTTGTATCATTTTCTGGTTTATTTGCTGTATCTTCTTGATTTGGCCCTGGTTCCAATGATTCTAGTCTGTATTGATTATTCTCGGAGGTTTCTTCTTTTCTAAGATTATCGTAACTTTCTGTACTTTCTTGATTTGTTACGATCATTTTTTCAGTTCCAGGAGTTACAATCTCTTTATCTGTGGTGTCGATGTGTCCTGAATTTGTGATAGTTAAGGGCTCAGTCGTTCCTCCTCTGGATTGGGAAAAATCGCGTGTAGATGTCTTAACTGTTTGGGTCTCGTCAGGTTGATTTTTTTCATTTTTTTTATTTGTCCCCTTTTTCTTTTTTTTCACTGTGCGTGCATTTTTGGATATATTATGCCCTTTTTTATTGTTTAACTTAGATGCTCTGCATTTTTTCTTTACTTCTTTTTGATTGACACCGCCATGTTTGTGCTTTGACGACGAAGTCTTAGTATTATCGTCAAGAAAGTCTATAGGATAATCATCCTCGGAATAACTTTGATCGTAGTCCTCTGCGTCGTTCAATGTGTAATCGGGTTCGAGGTATTCTTCCTCGTCTATATCCATACTAGGATCGGCCAAATCGTCTTCGAACACAATACTAGGTTTCAATTTATTTTTTTTGGCCTTTTTACTAGAGAATGAAACTTGAAAATTTTTGTTTCCTGGAGGATTATCTCTTCGTTTTGAACCACCGATTTTTCTATTAGGTTGCCCTTTCGCTAAATCTACGCTAGGCAGCAAATCGCTTAGATTCATTTTAGGGGTGCCCGTTTCAATGGGTACATCTGTCGACATCTTTCTAAAGTTTTTTTCTTTATTGGGATTACCTTTGTTATTTTTATGTTTCTTTTTCTTCGGTTTATTGTCAGGAAATTTTGTGTCAGTTTCCTGTTCGAAATCGGTTAAATCGTACTTTGTCAAAGAATCATCGTCATTTGACTTTAAATTATTTTCTAATTGATCGGAGGTTTTCAATTGGTCATTGTCTTCTTTTTTCAGCTCTATATTTCTTACTTTTTCTTCTTTAGTGCTAGGATATGCATTATCTAAGAATTTGTCATATTTACCATCATCATCCGTTGTTTGAGTTTCTTTGTGATTTAAGCATTTTGCTCTTTTTCTTTCCTTTCGTTTCTCTTTTCTTTCTTTGGCATAGACGTTCTTTTCCTCGTTCCAACAGCTAGGTTGTAAAAGAGATTGTACGTCTAATGCACATTCCGTTGAACTTGCCACATCGAAAGGAAAATCATCTGATGCTGAAACTTGCTTTAATTTTACCATTTCTTCCCTTCTCTTCTTTTTTCTTGGAACATTTTTTTTATCCGAGTGGTCATCCCAATTTTTACCTACATTTTTTCTCCTTGAGAGATCACGTTTAATTATAGTTTTCTCAGCCTTTCCGCTTTCTAAGGAATCATTTTCATTTAGTGAAATTGGATTTGAATTCTCATCCATATTTCTTGTTTGACTTTCGTACTTGGAATCGCTTGTACAGATCGAGTCTCCCCCTTGAGGGTAAGCCCTTAATTCTTCCACTGGATCACTAATTTCTGAAATAGCATTTTCCTGTCTTTGAAGTTCAGTCTCCGAGTGCATACTATTTGCATCCGATAAGGATCGTAGAGGCCTGTAGAAGTTCCTACTAGTGAATGGAAGTTTCCTCTGATAGGATAAATCATTATTTGGTTGTCCATTTATATATTGACTGTTTAAATTATTATTTTGGTTAGATTCCGCTTCGAATTGAGGTTGCATATTCGTATTAGGCTCCGGTTGTTCCTCCGAAGATTTAATTTGAGCTGGCTTTCCTATTTGCATCGGCAAACCTTTATTCGAGGTTATAAGGTTTAGTAACGATGCACTTGGACCAGGTGGTGAATCGTAGAAATTGCCTCCTATGTGAGGCCTGTGGTTATCTTCGTGAAAGAGATACGAAGGCTTACTTTTAGCTTCTGGGACAGTAGGAGGGCACATTCCTCCTCCCTCCGTTCCGTGCATCAACCAGATCAGAAACGTGTGTAGTTCCCTCGGTAATAGAATACAGGATTTCACAGTGAGCTGATCCTTCATAGCATCCTTCACACAACTTACTATTTGAAGTACAGCCTTTTCCATCTTGTCTTCATCGTTTGTGAAAAGACATGCCGCATCTCCAAGTTTAGATTTGCGGCAGAGACCTAGCTCTCTTCGTGCACTACTCCCGGCCGATTCTATGATGCTGTCTATGAGGAGTATCATTCCTTGAAACGTTCTAATCGTATCGTCCTCTTCATGTTCTCCGCCGATTTCTATAAAGCTACTTCCGTCCGGAACTACTTTCTGCAACCTTTCGTCACAAGCACCGCACTTGCTTTTCGGTTTTGTGACCAATGTGGGTTGATTATTTTTGAATAAGCTGTTCTGCACAGGTTGCATTTTTTCTTCTGCAGCATGCATACCTCCGTCGTCGTCGACATCTCTAAATATTCGTGAACCGTCTACATCGGTAACGGGCAATTTCGGTTGATTTATATTAGATACCTGAAAGCTTGCTTGTTCGGGCTGAAAAATTTCCGGTTGCACATTACTCACTGATACTTCACCCGCGTTTAAGGACGAATTGATATTCTGCGTTCTTTCGATGTTGTCAGTTTCCCTTTTTTCAAGGACTTTGCAAGCGTCAGTCGTATCAGCTGGTTCGTTTATTTTTAATGGGACATTTTCGTTTGTTTTTATACCTTGACTATCCGGCTTCACTAAATCCACGCTGTCTTTATTATTTTCATTCTTTTGTTCATGGTTTGGTTCTTCGATAATAGGAGCTGTCGCTGATAGATCTGTCTCTGCTAATTTAACTGTTAAACCTTCGACCTGATTATTAGTGACTGTGTCATATTTAACTGTTGTATTAGCTGCTGCACTATCATTTAGCAATGTATTCCCTAAACTAATGCCGAAAGGTTCAGTTTCATTCAATTTTTCATCTAATTCCGAGGCTTCTGAAACATTTCAATAAAATTATGCTAATACTTTATTGAGGTATGCATTTAAATACTGCTGCAATACAGATCATTTATAGCTAAATTAAACTGATATTACTTTTCTTAATTATTTGCCAGTATTTCTTTTCTCCTATCTGCAGCTATTCATTATTTTTTTATCAAAGTAGTACTTCTTCAAATATTAAACAAAAAAATATGAAAATAATAAATTGGTTGTTATTTTTCTTACCTGCTAATTGTTTTGCTAGTTCAACTAATCCAAAATTGTCAAAATTTATATTAGAGGAACCTGGATTCGTAAAATCCTGTAAATTAGAACACACCAATAATTACTTCACAATTTATAGTAGAAGCAATAAAATACCCGAGGAATGAGTACTTTGAGAAGATTGACATGAAAACAGTAATCTTATATGTTGATATCCTAAGTATAATAGTATGATAAATAGTCCATGTAAGAATGAGGAATGAAGATGTTATAGATATAACAATGTCGTTTTTCTTAAATTCTCTCAACTCTAAAAGTCGGACAAATATTTCTAGTTAATTTATTAGATTTCTTTGATTGACAATCATCAGTATAATAATTTATGTGCCATGGGAATTTTTAAATTTTGCTTTATTCATTTGAAATTGTACACAATAAGTGTTAAATTAACTAAAAAAGAGATTGTTAAAAAATACAATGTAAATCATACATAAACGAGATGGTTGTATCCACAACAAATTTGTACCTAAGGACGTTGTATATTATTAAGGATAAGGAGGGGGCTATATGTTGATTTTGTTAAGTTGCTAGACTTGCTTTAGTCACCAGTGTGATATAGACATATGATGCTAGAGAGATCTGAAACTAAGGTACGTCAATGCTATATATCCGATTTTACACCGCATGGTCAATCTAAAAATATTTTATGCATAGCCTAAAAAAATAAAATTTAAATATTCGTAGTGTATTACCCTTTTATCTTATTTATTCTCTAGTCTTTCCCAGGTCTATAGGGTATTAATAAATCTTGTTTCTACTCCGTGTTTGGCTATATTTCACCTCATTTGAGGCATCTTCGGGCCTTTATTGATTCCTTCTACTATATTGCAGTACACATTTTTCTTTAATTGTCCTACTACCGGTAATTCTACCGGTGCGTCGTGCGTCTACACATTGTCTCTTTTAATGATTCACTGTTCTCTATTTAATATTATTTTTTAATTAAAAAAAATAATTTTCTCATAGAGAAAATACGTCTTGAGAGTATTTATGATAAAACTGAAATTCTTAAAAATTATTTTTTTAATTAAAAAATAATATTAAATATAGAACAGGTAATCATTAAATGAGGCAATGTGTAGACGTTTGACGCTCAGGTAGAATTACCAGTAGTAGGACAATTAAAGAAAAATGTATACTGTAATATAGGTAGTAGAAGGAATAAAAAAAGGCCTAAAGATGACTCAAATGAGGTGAAATATAGCCAAACATGGAGTAGAAACAAGATTTATTAATACCCTATAGACCTGGGAAAGACTGGAGAATAAAATGTAAATTTTTGTCCATAGGTAAAACAGTACTATTTGTAATATCATTCGAATCCTCGGAGATATTTTGATTGTTTAAGTTAATTTCTGTTTTACTGTGAATCTCCAGGATCAGAAAAATAAGTTAAAAGATTTCAATTTTATCGCTAACTTAAAGTTGTGACCAATTTTAAGTTAAAATTGCTAAAAGTTGAAATATCGTTTCAAAAGCTTTGTATAAACTAAAGAGATTCTTCTAATTTAAATGTCGTATAAAACTCTTTAATATGTGCGCTTAGATATTACAATAACCAAAGCATTCTTTACACCTTTTTGATAGACCATTATGATTGCGTTATCATCAGTGTCACGGATAAGATTAGATGTCTTTCTGTGGCTAGGCTAGACTCGGCAAAACAATTTAATTACTCCTGTGATTTCGGCGTCTTAAATTATCGAGGATTGAATTAGCATCTATCAAGTCTAGATAATAACAAATAAACCTAGATTACTTGCTATTTTAGATATTAAATAGGGTTCCCATGCAAGTATATTGCATTTAAGAGAAACGTAACCATTTGGCATATGTTAAGTCAGTAGCTATGTCGTAAAACCACAAATTTTAGTTAGATAAATACCTGATCGATAGTATCACTTTGTGGAGGTAGAAATACTGCTATTACAACAACCAGGCAGGGGAGTTGATTTTCAATCATACCACTTTTAAAAACAAACCAATCAGATGCCTGAAACATAAATAAATATTATATTGTATGAGCTTCTGCGATGCAATTGAGATAATTTATGCTATAATGGAGTTCTGGTATAGACCCCCCCCCCTCCTTTCTATTTAGATGTAGGCCTTAAATGTAGGTTTTGATGTTTCATCTTCTTTGCTGTATTGGAATGCAGCATTTTTATCTAATTCTTTGATAATTGAAAATCAGCAGCAACAAAATGACTGTTATGATGACGTTTAAAAACAGTTCTTTAAACTAAAGAATATCATTATTTGTTACGGTATTATTTGTTACGGTATGTATATAAAATTCAAATAAATTTAGCGCCAAAGCACCGCTGTTAAATTTATGAAAACAATTATTTTTAACGTTTAATATATTGATTGTTAAGTTTTATAAAAAATTATAATGGCGGTTGTTAATTTTTGTACGTGTTTAGTTTAACTTAACGCTTGATTTTCCAATAAAAAATCAATTTGATGTGTTTAATTGTTTGTGCATCAATCTTGGAGTGTTTTTTTTTCTATGTGTTTCCCCACCCATAAACCCCTTCATTCCAACATTTGCAAAGTTAAAAAAAAATTGATCAGAACGACATATTTACCCTATTCGCAAGAATAGAAGTAGCTAAAATGTGGTAATGAACAATTTAAACTTCTTAAAAAAAAAAATCGGACCTCTAGAAAAAATGGTTGCCAGGTGGAAATTTACCATATTGGTTTATGACAAAATTATTCATTTTCTTAACATGAGATCTACTTTTAGTATGTAACAGTTGCACAAAAATCTAAGTAAAAATCATTAACATAGACCTGGGAAAGACTGGAGAATAAAATGTAAATTTTTGTCCATAGGTAAAACAGTACTATTTGTAATATTATTCGAATCCTCAGAGATATTTTGATTGTTTAAGTTAATTTCTGTTTTACTGTGAATCTCCAGGATTAGAAAAATAAGTTAAAAGATTTCAATTTTAACGCTGGTACTTTTTTACTCTTTAATATGTGCGCGTAGATATTACAATAACCAAAGCATTCTTGACATCTTTTTGATAGGCCATTAAGACTCCGCGTAATCATCAGAGTCACGGATAAGATTAGAAGTCTTACTGTGGCTAGGCTAGACTCGTCAAAACAATTTAATTATTCCTGAGATTTCCTCTTCGTAAATTGTCAAAGACTTATTTCTTATCTATGAAGTCGATATTATTACAAATGAACCTAGATTATTTACTATTTTAGATATTAAATAATAGGGTTTCCATGCAAATATATTACATTAAAGTAAAAAAGTAACNGTCGCTATATTTTTAACATGTGTGGGTAGGTACAAGACATATACATGCCAAATTTCAAAGTCATCGGGCGAAAGGTGTAGCCGTGAGAGCATGCGACGGACGGACGGACAGACAGACACACGCGCGAAATTACAAGGGTCCTTGGCTTTTGCCTACGGACCCTAAAAATGTCGAAGCTAAAAGGGGACTACATATATTTATATTTTATGTATAAAATGTATTATTTATAATCATTCAAACTTCAATGAAGCGGTGGAATTGATTCACGCTGCTTTAAATTGTTGTTAAACACAAGGTTTTGGAACTGATTCAAATAGTTAATTACTTTGTTGTCCTTGCTATTTCTTTATACTGATTATAAATCACCTTTAACCCAAGATTATTATAATCTCTAAAGCCCCTTAAAGTATAAATAGCCTAGTAATTTATCCCTTGTGGATTCGCATTTACATTGTTTCGTAAAACAATAACCTCTTTCTCTTTTTTAACATTACGAATGAGAAAGGTCATTTACATTTGATATTAATTGTAAAATAAGTAATCCTGTTGGGAGTTTTTGTAACTCGGAGTTAGTAACAATGTATTGTTTTTTGATAATCCCTGTAGATTAATATTCAGGATTTTCATGTGATGATAATTCACTCGAATCCTTTGATTAATTTAATTTTGTTACCATATAACGAACTAGATTATAAAATTGAAGGAAATAAAAGAAACTCAGTTTAACTTTTTCATATAGATATTTTGATTGTGGAAGTCCCCACTAACCACGTTAGTGCACCATTATATTGGAAACTAGAACATCATTTGAGTTAGTTAACCTGTTGTGTAACTTAAAATGTCAGGAAATGGACCTTAAGCGATATCATTGGTATTAAAATGGACTGTATTTACAAATGTTTCATTTACCTGTGGCTAAGACGTATTCCTTTAACCTCGATTCCATAACTTGCTTTGGTATGCTGTGGTCTACCATCCTTACTACACATGACTGAACCACCATATTTTCTGTCTACCCCGTCTAACAGTGGCTCCGCTTGCAAACTCGTTCTGATTTATCCCTAACTCGATCCATAGGTGTCTTTTCTGCTATTATCATTAGACAGCGAAGGTCTACAACTCGACTGCTCCTATTTGGCGTCTAAGGCCAGGACTCACACCCATTTGTAAAAGTTGGTACGTAGGTCGAGTTATTAACAGTCAGTTTTATAGCGGTAGAGAATTCCTTCTTACGCCAAAATGATCTACTGAGTGCATGGTACAGTCTCCCAGTCGCTGCTATTTTTGCATTTAGGTCCTTGTCAGGTTTTCCAAGTACTGCTCCAATTTACCTACTTAAACTCCTCAAACTGTTACCCAGTGCCGGGTCTGTTCTCTACTGATAACATACTCATAGTCTTAGGGGTATTTATTATCATCAGTCTTCCCCTTTGCCGTTATCCATACGTTTATGTTTTCTTGCAGCCCTTGAGGTGAAGCTCCTAAATGGACTATGTCATCAGCATAGGCCAGCACTGTCGTATTTTATATAGGATTCATTATCCAATTTACCCCACTTTTAAAGGGGGCATAGCTACCTTACATTCATTAATTATCACCTTACACCAGAAGTTATATAGAATTTTTTTCGAAGCAGCATTACCAGTCCTAACATAGTATCTACAGACTAAAAAGACTGCAATCTTGTGATAAGCAGATCCTCCACTCCTCTTTTCTTAAGAACACGAACCCCCCCCCCACACACACACACATATATATTACTACTTTTTTATCTACACACACAGATGTATATGTATACATGTGTGTGTACCTAATATATGATTTGTTTTACTGTGTTATAATTACAATAATAATAATAATTAATCTACCGTTTGCTCAGTAAGAAAAAACTTAAATAAAAAAAAAAAATCCTTGCTAATTTATTTTCTTTAAAAAAGTAGATATGGAAAAAGGGGTAAAACAATTTTTACCTCATTTTTATTATTTATTTAAGTAATCTAAATTTCTGTTATCACATAGTACATTTTTCACCTCGTAAAAATTAAAAAAATATATAAATGTGATATACAATGGCAAATTCTCTCTTTATATATATATTATATATATATATATACACGTTCCCTCGTGTGTGAGTGGGTAACTGGGTAGCAGGGGAGTGAAAGAATTTTATTGCATTAATTAAAAGATGGGATACAACTGATAAGTTGAAAAAAGTGGGTAGAGGTCAAAAGGCCAAAAGCTAATATAAAAGGGTGAATATCCGTCAGAGTGCAGAGATATAGCGTAAGGCCTGACTTGCTCATCCTTCCTATTAGGGATGCTTCTTTTTTCAAGGATCTTTGCTCCCTTTTATATGGAGCCCCAAAAAACTAACTGGATAATCTCCTTTATAATTGGTCTCGTAGCGTTTGTTTAGTAACGCAACGATTTTTACTTTCCCATATATAAAAGGAAGTATGGATAGTGAGTAAATTCCATTTTGAAATTTTGATGGATTTACAAGTTTCGAGGTCCCTTAAGTTCAACAATTTTTTTTTTAAATTTGCTGCCGTATGTCTGCGCAGAAGCCTAGATCCTAAACTACTGGGCCGATTTTTACGAAATTTGGCATACATGTTTAGAATAATCAAACCCCAAGGCAAAAACAAGATAATAATTATAATTCCAAATTTGAGGGCGCTGCCGCTAAAAAAATAATAATTTGGATAATTAGTCAAAAGTAGCCTGCAGATCGTTCCATATTAATTATAACCGTCAATTAGAAATTCATTTATTTTTAATTTATTTATTTTATTAAGTTTTTGATAGTATTCATACTATGGAACGTTTAAATTTTAATTGAATTAATCAAATTATAATTACTATTTACTAGGGGAGACAGACAGAGAAAAATAGACTTCAGCGCCGGGATTCGAACCACGGACCTCTCTATATTTC
Source organism: Gerris buenoi (assembly GCA_001010745.2). NCBI lineage: Eukaryota > Metazoa > Arthropoda > Insecta > Hemiptera > Gerridae > Gerris > Gerris buenoi. The sequence goes on from KZ651287.1 coordinate 300,090, forward strand.
CAGTACGGATACTCTAGCCAATTAAGCTACACTGAAGAATAATTTACTCTGTCGATAACGATACCTAGTCCCGAATTAAGCTTTCACATTTTTCTTCATGTCTAGAAGTCAACATTAATGAAAATAGAACTAGACCGAGAAATAACGCTTGTATAATTATCATTTTATCATTTTTTTAAATAGAGAGGTCCATGGTTCGAATCCTGGCGCTAAAGTCTATTTTTCTCTGTCTGTCTCCCCTTGTAAATAGTAATTATAATTTGATTCAAATTAAAACCGTCTGCGAAGACTATTTTTATATTATTTTTTAAGACTGATAAAACCGCATATGCTCAAAATTTCATCAATGTTTAAAGTATTGCCAGTTACACCTTTAGATTTCATGAGAGGTATAATATAAGGTTACATTAGAATTGCACTAAAGCTGTTTTATAATTGTCTCTCTATTTGCTTTAATTTCCTCCCTAGCGCACCTCTTTTATCTTATTCCGCAACCTACCTTTTTCCCTCGCTTAATAAAGAATACCATTCCGGCAGCTTTAACGGTTCCATGCCCTTTTCCCTAGAAGCTCTCTTTTCTAAACGGAATAATTTCCCGGGAGCTAATCTTTATCTGCTGGACTCCAGCCCTTACCTATCCTTCCATTCAGAGCTCGTTTATCCCACCAACCTGGACTAAGCAGGCTAATTGTTCTTCCTAAGGACTTCACCCGCACCCTTTTTCCCTCCACTTTTCACCTCATTCTGTCCCTTTATGGTCACATAATNTATAAACACAAATGTTGTTAATTATTATTATTTGTTTAAATTGATTACTTTATATTAACCGCTCATTTCTTTATAAACACAAATGTTGTTAATTATTATTATTTGTTTAAATTGATTACTTTATATTAACCGCTCATTTCTTTATAAACACAAATGTTGTTAATTATTATTATTTGTTTAAATTGATTACTTTATATTAACCGCTCATTTCTTTATAAACACAAATGTTGTTAATTATTATTATTTGTTTAAATTGATTACTTTATATTAACCGCTCATTTCTTTATAAACACAAATGTTGTTAATTATTATTATTTGTTTAAATTGATTACTTTATATTAACCGCTCATTTCTTTATAAACACAAATGTTGTTAATTATTATTATTTGTTTAAATTGATTACTTTATATTAACCGCTCATTTCTTTATAAACACAAATGTTGTTAATTATTATTATTTGTTTAAATTGATTACTTTATATTAACCGCTCATTTCTTTATAAACACAAATGTTGTTAATTATTATTATTTGTTTAAATTGATTACTTTATATTAACCGCTCATTTCTTTATAAACACAAATGTTGTTAATTATTATTATTTGTTTAAATTGATTACTTTATATTAACCGCTCATTTCTTTATAAACACAAATGTTGTTAATTATTATTATTTGTTTAAATTGATTACTTTATATTAACCGCTCATTTCTTTATAAACACAAATGTTGTTAATTATTATTATTTGTTTAAATTGATTACTTTATATTAACCGCTCATTTCTTTATAAACACAAATGTTGTTAATTATTATTATTTGTTTAAATTGATTACTTTATATTAACCGCTCATTTCTTTATAAACACAAATGTTGTTAATTATTATTATTTGTTTAAATTGATTACTTTATATTAACCGCTCATTTCTTTATAAACACAAATGTTGTTAATTATTATTATTTGTTTAAATTGATTACTTTATATTAACCGCTCATTTCTTTATAAACACAAATGTTGTTAATTATTATTATTTGTTTAAATTGATTACTTTATATTAACCGCTCATTTCTTTATAAACACAAATGTTGTTAATTATTATTATTTGTTTAAATTGATTACTTTATATTAACCGCTCATTTCTTTATAAACACAAATGTTGTTAATTATTATTATTTGTTTAAATTGATTACTTTATATTAACCGCTCATTTCTTTATAAACACAAATGTTGTTAATTATTATTATTTGTTTAAATTGATTACTTTATATTAACCGCTCATTTCTTTATAAACACAAATGTTGTTAATTATTATTATTTGTTTAAATTGATTACTTTATATTAACCGCTCATTTCTTTATAAACACAAATGTTGTTAATTATTATTATTTGTTTAAATTGATTACTTTATATTAACCGCTCATTTCTTTATAAACACAAATGTTGTTAATTATTATTATTTGTTTAAATTGATTACTTTATATTAACCGCTCATTTCTTTATAAACACAAATGTTGTTAATATTATTATTTGTTTAAATGGATTACTTCATATTAGCCGCTGAGAGAGAAAATTTAAACGTGAGCTTATTGTAAGATCGTATCAAATTATTAATTAATAATTGTTATCAAATTATTAATTAATAATAAATTATTGTTTATTGTTTTTACTTTAATTTTTAATCATTACTTTAATATATCCATGCAACACAAAAAGGGTTTGAATAATTTCATAGACGATGACTTTTAAAAATAAAAGAAAGTTCTAATTCTTTATTTCTGCAACTTTCCATGAATGCTTTGTTTCTTGCCGAACATGTTAAGAACACTTTTACAAAACGAATACGATTTTGAATTTTGTTGACATAGTCATATTCGTGTCAGGTGTTATTATGAGGTGTTACTTTAGTCGTCCCCTAGTTTCTCCTGTCAGTGTAGGAGTAATGACAAATAAACGAGGTTTTGATGAGTTTATAACAGTCTCGTTGGATTTATAAATATTGTCGAAAAGTTTTCGGAATGAATAATAATTCAATTTAAAATATCGCTGTTAAAAAAAAGGAGCGTAGTGTTTATCAAGTAAAATAATTAATGTTTTCAAGTCACGCTACGTCAATTAAATCTCATTTAACTGACACATTTTAGGGTTCAGTTACAGTTTCATATGTTTAACAAGAGAATATCTCAAATATATGTAGGTATAGTCTTAATTAATTTTAAAGTTTTTAATAAGCTTAAATTTTACTCATATTACCGCATCTTTTAAAAACTTATTTAATTAGTTTCCTTAATAATTATACCTTAATGAGTAATGTAGTTTATTATTATTAAATAATTTAATATATTTGCCAAATTTATGATGTAAAATTAATTTTCACAATCTTTTTTTCAAAAATTACTTATTTTGAATTAAACTCAAAGAGATCTTGCTGACATGAAAACAAAAGCTATTGAACTGACAATGATTGTTATATAAACCGTCCGATTTTGACAACTTTAGTGCCCTAAGCCTGTCTTCATTAAGCATTTGCTCTTGTGATTTTAACAGTACATATATAGGTACTTATTTACTTGGGTACATACCAATAAGTATGTACCCAAGTAAACAAGTGCCCATATATTAAGATTTTAGAAAATATTTTTCTGGTAGTTTTTTTTTATCATAATTATTTAATACTATAAGAATCTTTGGATGAAGAATATGGAATATGTTTTTTAGATAGTCGTGGAAAAGGGGAAGAGAGGAAGAATTGAATACTACACCAAACTATACGAAAAACCGAAGGTTAGATATATGCGAGTAGCTTAGGCGATATTTAGGAATGAATTTTTCAGGCAAGAGTTTGATTGAAGAGATTGACGTTGGACTTCGGGCTTAAAACACTAAAGACTTGCAACATTGCTTTTCTAACAAAGATATGTTTAAGCTCTGAATGAAAATTTCCGTCACGCAAAAAACGGATGAAAAATGTGACGCTTTTNAAATATTAATTTAAAAAGTATTGACAGAAATGACAATGACTTGTCAAAGAAATAATTTTTATTACATAATTCATTCTCGAATAAAATAAAATCTGAAAAGTTGGAAAAAAGTACGATTGCAAAGAAAAAGACGTGGATAACCCCACAAGCCATATTACTGACTGAAAGAATGACGACGTGAGAGATGTTTCAATGGTTCCAGCGTAAGTAAAAGACTTAAAATTTTGTACAATGTACATTGGGACAAAGGAATATCACACTTCTGTAATTTAAAGTGACTATATCTGTTAGCCTAACAATCAAATAAGACAAAGGGACATTTAGTCCAATGTATTTTGGGACAAAGGAACATCACACTTATGTATAACAAAAAGTGACATAATCCATTAGTCCAATCATTAAGTTAGACAAAGGGACATTTAGTCAATGTATTTTGGGATCAGTGATTTTCTTTAGAGAAGAAAATTTAAAGAAGTCACGTTTTTAACCTTAAGAAAAAAATGTGTAGGTGGAAGAAAGATGAAAATTGACGTACGTTTTTCTTTAACATAAAATAACTTGTATTTTTTTCTATACATACATACAAATATGAAGAAAAACTTAATGAAAAAAATACAAGTTTTTTTTATGACAGAAACGCTTATTAATACATCCGAGTTGACCAATATAGGTCAACCCTGATAGATTAAAACCAATTCACCTCATTTTTGAGGTGAATTGGAGGTATGTACCCAAGTAAACAAGTGCCCATATATTAAGATTTTAGAAAATATTTTTCTGGTAGTTTTTTTTTTATCATAATTATTTAATACTATAAGAATCTTTGGATGAAGAATATGCAATATGTTTTTTAGATAGTCGTGGAAAAGGGGAAGAGAGGAAGAATTGAATACTACACCAAACTATACGAAAAACCGAAGGTTAGATATATGCGAGTAGCTTAGGCGATATTTAGGAATGAATTTTTCAGGCAAGAGTTTGATTGAAGAGATTGACGTTGGACTTCGGGCTTAAAACACTAAAGACTTGCAACATTGCTTTTCTAACAAAGATATGTTTAAGCTCTGAATGAAAATTTCCGTCACGCAAAAAACGGATGAAAAATGTGACGCTTTTAATAAATATCTTTCCAGGAAGTTGGGATGTTACAGGAGGTCATTAGCAGGAGTTCATTTATCGCAAAATATGTTGACGATAGGCGGGCTGAAGTTTCAATTACCGACCCCGACCAGCAAAATGACGCTCTTACATGTCGTACTAGGAAGTAGATCACCGAAGGAGATTAATTGGATTTCACTTGTATTCATTGTAGTACTAAATTTCGCCAATAGAGGTTCTAAATTTTGTATAAAATTATATCAGACCTCCAAGCGGACCAAATGGTAATAAAATAAATGTTTGGATATTGTTTCATAATTTCACTCCTCAAGATCCATCTGATATATATCTGTTAAACAAATCTAAAATCTATACGGGTTTTCTTCAATTTAAGAAAAAAACATTGTAATGTCGATATGAGGATTCAAGACCCAAACAACTTATATTTGATTTAATGTTTTTCCATGAAATGGGGAAAATGAGTTTTCTCTCTCACACTCTCTCACTCTCTCTCTCTATCACTATCTCTCTCTCTCTCTCTCTCTTACTCTCTCCCTCTCTCTCTCTCACTCACTCTCTCTTTGTAATGATTAGGAATTCAAATATCCCAATTACCAATTATAATTATGGAAAAAATTAAAAAAAAAAAATGAAATGCAAATATTATTGTAAATCACAAAGGTTCGAACTTAATTCATTTATGATATGCGTTTTAAGTCTAAAAAAGCTTATATTTAAATTAGTCTGCCTTTCGTCTGTGCAGATGCGTATAGCTTAAACTACTGAACCGAAGGATGAGTCAGTGAGATTGCAATTCAATCGTGTGGAATAGTCCGACTTCTGACACATAAACTGCCATTTTGTGTTGACATTTTACTGCACTCTAACGATTAAGTTGAACACGAGTCTTGTGAAATTCTCTAAGTATGTTTGGTATTTCAAGTTAATTTACGTGGAAACAGGTTACACGCTGTTAGATAAATGGGTGATCTATGTTTGATCAAATGTTCTTTTAGACCGTACTAGATAGAGCTGATGTCGAATTTGTTTTCAAGAGTTACGAGGGCAAGAGCATTAATCGTGTGATGGTGGGGTCTCTGTGTGCAAACTAGAAACTAGAAACTAGAGGCCCTTTGTAAATCCTGGTAAAACACCCCCCTCTCTTCAACTGGGACCTTCCATGTGGTTTTAGGGACTCGAGCAGACAAATTGATGGAAAGTCCGACCCAGTTATTGTCCCAGAACCCCTGGTGTGACCATAATTAAAGTCGGGCGGTCAAAATCCTCTTGTGAGTTTTGTGTCTCTATTCTATCCAGTCTCCTATTTCAGCATTTAAAATCAAACAGATTCTAGACTCAAAAGAGCAACCTTTTTCGAGAAGAAGCACATTATTTGAGTGTGGTTCAATTATGTCAGCATGTAACATGTAACTTGAGTAATGAAATTAGCTAATAATAGTTACTAGCGTTGAAGGACAAGTCTGTTATTAATCTTGGAATATGAGACTTCTTAACACATATATGACACTCTATGAAGGAACTTTCATTTAATTAAAAATCTATCCAATCAATTGCGTACTTAACTTTTTCATAGGAAGTTTAGTAGCGCTTAGTTTAACCTCTAAATTTAGCGCGCATAATTTATAGATTAAATTAAGTAATACCGAACTCTTGTTTTATCGATTTCTATTCCATTTTTTGACATGTATGCTAAACTTAATCAAAATCGGTTTGTATTTTTGAGCTCTAGCGAGATGACAGGCAGAAATATTTTAAAACACCATTTTTTTTAATCAATGAACCTTAACTCGTGAAAATTTATCATAATNAATGTACGCGCGTCTCTCGTGTCGAACTGAATTAAAGAACTGTTGAAACACAAAGATAAAGGTACTTAAGATACTTCAACTTGGAAAAAGAACAAAATTAATCTTTTTCGTCTTTAGTAAAAACAAGACAAGACTTTTCTTTTTATTTGTTGTCTGTCTGTCGCTCAATTTTTGCGCTTATATAAAAAAATTTATTAAATTTATGATTTTTATAAATACTTAATATTTCTTATATGTATACTTTAATTTTATTTTATTGTTATTAATGATTTTTCTAATTTCTTGTTTCAGGTAAATAATTGCCATACTAATAATTGAAGTTGAATTTATGTAAGTTTTTTTTTATTTTTAATACTTAAATATTAAGTATATTTCTTATTATTAATCACAATCGTAAATGTTAGGAATTAGATTTAAAATAGGTAATTTTTAAAATAGAATGATTACAACTATTTAGACAGTTGTACAGTATTTTAACATTAAAATATTTAGTAAAAATTATATCAATGCACTTTTATTTTCGTTTACAATCCAATGTTTAGATAAAATAGATGTATTAATGACTGGAACCGAACAATTAAGTTTTTTAACTTTTAATTTTTAACTTTGTTCAACGTTTCGAAAAATGTAATACTATTTAAAGTCTCAGCTGTGAATCTAAGTATAATTTAGATTGATTGCATTAATAATGGACTTCATTATTTTATCAGCATAAACTCTGGAAACTGGTTTTCCGAAATTATAGTCTCAGTAAATCGATTTTGTGCGAGAATGTAGAAGGCCAGACCACAACTGGTGGAGGACGCCGATCACATGTGAGCACATCAAGTAATTTATTATTGGTTGACCTATCAGACGTGAAATGTCTTCCATACAATACAATAGAAGGGAGAAGCCCAAATTTCATACTGTCGAGATGGTGGTAACTTTATTTTTCTCACCGCTGTCACAACTCTTCCAAGATGAATTTATCCCACTTCTGTAGAAATAGCTGCAATGGTATTAACAACTAGCGTTTACCTCGCCCTCTTAGTGGGGCTCATGCTATGAATAAATGGCTATATTTTCTATTATTATGTAGGCCAATCAATTAATCAAATTAATTTTGCTTCCGAGCTTACCGAAGGTAACGTAAGCTATGTGATCGTTCTGAAAAACGATAATCCGTTTTAGACATCGGAGAACATTTTTGGTTCGTTGTCTGTCTGTCGCTCAATTTTTGCGAACTAACGTAGCTTAACAACTACACTTCCGATAAAATTGTTTTAATTAAAATTGTTGGGTAGGTCATAAGTCATGAGTAGCTTATTGTTGGTCTCATTTACTTTTCTATCTTCTGCGCTCATTTCTTTCTCTTCTAAAATATTGTAAACTATAACTTTCTTAATCTGCTTTAAAATTAGTTCAGAAATAATTATTATGTATAAAGATAACCCTCATTAAAAAATAAACACTATAAATATGACAATACTTATATAGTACATTACGCGTCTAGTGAGGAAAGTAGCATTTTGCATGCGAGTGTGGAGTTTGCATCCGAGCGACAGCGAGGGTAGTAAAACCACACGAGCATAGCAAAATGCAGTTTTCGCACGAGTTGCGTACCGTAGTTTATTTACGATCATGGATTTTAATGATAAATACAGAAAAATATATATTATAAACTTCCTGTATGTGTGTTCGTATATCTCTTTTGATAAAGATGACAATAATTCATTAGTTGTATTTTTTGCCAAAGAAATTATTTCGGAAGACGTATTATTTTCATTTTCGTCATAACGACATAAATCGATAATTGATATAAACCGTTACTTTAATTAAACAAACAGCAAATAAGTTTTGTTAAATGTAAACAAACTTGCTAATCCTGCGTTAGTGAAGAATTCTTCTTTTTTACCGCACTAGGGCGGAAAAAATTATGAAACGGAGGAATTATGAACGCGCGTGCGCAATGAATAGAAGTACGTAAGGAATCACTCTCTACGCATCTAAAGGGAGATATACAATGTTTATATTTTGTATCAATCGTAGATAAAAGTGTAAACGTAGACAGAGACAAAAGCAAGTGATAGAAAATGGTAGTTTTAAAGACATTATTATTTTTCTGTTAAAAATAAATAACCGTGATTTTTATGAAAATTTTGAAGCGTATTATATTTGTATATATATGTGAACTTCTATTCGATATTTTTCGATAAAACACACCTGCAACATGTGCCTCGTATTTTAGCACCCAACTGTATAAAAAAATTATGGATTTACAGCCTATTTACGTCTACAAACACTCTTACATAGATATATACAGGAAAAAAAGTTAAGGCCACTTTTGTTTTCAAAAATTTGCCAATTCTGACCATGCACAGATAAAACTTTCAATTTATACACATAGATTATTATTGTAATTCGGAGAGAGAGAAATCCAATGTTACACATGATGTCAGAATTAGTAGGAGGTTTACAGATACTAAAGCTATTGTGTAGGGCTGGATTAAGCGGTTTTCACGTTTCACTTGATAAGGAAAGGGATTTACCAAGGGGTTATCGAAGTTCACTGGGAGTTAGTGTCAGTACAATCGTGCAAGCCCTGGAGAGGATTTCGTTTGATCTCTCCGGCTGTACAACAAACGTATTGGACAACACATAAAACTTGACTTGACGCCGCAACTAACAACCTTAATGCATCTTGTTTAAACATCGTTACGCCCTTTTGATTCTCTAAGGATTTAAATGAAAAGCCATTGTTTATTTTATGTATTAAAGTTAATTAAAATTAATTCCTTTTGATTAACAGGATTATAGAATTAGGTGTACAAGTTTAACAATAAACTTGTTAAATAATTTATTTATTAAAAACAAAAACATTTGATTTGGTTTTATAAATTAAGCTATGATCATTGTGTCAGAGATCCTCGACACACTCTACTCAAAAAACATTTCAGATAAATCTAATTAACTATGTGTCGCTATAACTATAAAGCAAGAGTAACTACTCTTAAACGTAGAGATTTAATAGTTAAATGTAAATTATTTAACGTAGAATTAAATTTTAGAAGTTATTTTCATCACGAAGTATACAAATGATTAATTATTGTTATTCTCAGCATCCTCTTTGATTGCAATGCATCACATACATTGTTTAATCTTTCCAAGAGGAGAATAAATATGTCTTAAGTGGGAGTCTGGTTAAGCCTAGTATTTATTAAGGCTGAACGCGATATTGTTTCAAAGCTAATGAGGCGCGGGTAGTGAGCATTACCATGTAAGCAGGTGAGCTGATATAGAATTTCACCTCTGCCGGTGTAGTGTGTAATGTAAAGCAAGCAGAGAGCGCCTCTATCCCGACGTGTATTATGCTTGTCTCATTGTCTGGTTTCGTACTCGGCTGGTCCCCTGTATGCTCTCGGGAATGGATTTCAATCCCCTCCACTAGTTTAGGGATGCCTTTAGTTAAGGATTGGGGGGAATGCTTGCATTGCACTACAGTTTGGGATTTTCAAAGTACAATGCCTTTCGCCTCTCACCATCAGATTCCATTTTCACGGCGACGGTGTCATTTTCCTACCTCTTGCCGTGCGGTATCGATTTCTCGCTGAACCTATTTGAATACTCCCTCTTTTACCTTTTTATCTCCTCCCATCCTGATACCGACTCTTTAAGAAAAGGTAGAAATGAAGAGGGTATAGGAAAGTATAGATTCGGTTATTTGTTGTGGTGTTAATGATGTTACAACAACTGTACGCGCGTCTCTCGTGTCGAACTGAATTAAAGAACTGTTGAAACACAAAGATAAAGGTACTTAAGATACTTCAACTTGGAAAAAGAACAAAATTAATCTTTTTCGTCTTTAGTAAAAACAAGACAAGACTTTTCTTTTTATTTGTCAACAATGTCAAAATATTGAAACAGGTTTGTTTATAGAAAAAATAAATTAAAAAAATATAAAAATTAACGTTGCCCAAACATCCTCCGGGGCCCAGCTAAGTTAGGCGGCAGAGTCTGGTGACGGGTCGTCGATATATGGCTCCTGATGCCGTTCGTACGTCCGCTACTCTCACCTGGCCATCTCTTCCAGGACACGTGTTGATGACTGTTCCTNCCTTTTCGAAATCGGATGGTGAATATCTGTCTGGAGGTTTTCCAAAATTCGAACGTTTTTCTCTTTTGTCCATAGAGCTAATTCTTTTGATTTCCAAAGGACCACTAAATGTACGCGCGTCTCTCGTGTCGAACTGAATTAAAGAACTGTTGAAACACAAAGATAAAGGTACTTAAGATACTTCAACTTGGAAAAAGAACAAAATTAATCTTTTTCGTCTTTAGTAAAAACAAGACAAGACTTTTCTTTTTATTTGTCAACAATGTCAAAATATTGAAACAGGTTTGTTTATAGAAAAAATAAATTAAAAAAATATAAAAATTAACGTTGCCCAAACAACAACCTTCAAATCATAACAAACAAGATAGCTCGGGACAAGCTAGCTTGGATAAAATAATTGAAAAGCTATTGTCACTTTCCATTTTTAAGCTTCAAATTTTATTTCCATTTCAAATAGATATGTTTTAGCCTTGGGGAACAGAATAAATTTCCGTTATGCAAAAAACGAAATAAAAATTGTGACGCTCTTACGTTAAGACTCTTGCTGTGACATGCCAGGAAGTTAGAATATGATAAGAGGTAGTTTGGTTTTTATTTGTATTCATTGAAGTATTATATTTTTCCGATAGAAGTAGTAAATTTTATATAGAATGATATCAGAGCTTCTAGTGGAAATGGTAATCAAAATTGATTAATATTTTATCATTTCACACCTTAAAATCCATCTACTGTATCAATTAGGCAAATTTATACTGATTTTATCCACTTGCCCAAAAACTTATTTATGATTCAGGTTTGATAATGACCGGGATAGGTCCTAACGTCACCAACTAAGTAACTGTTTGAAATTATTTCCTCTTAACAAGATTATCTATATGCCCAAGGGTATACATAAATATATTTATAGAGTTATAGAAGTGTAATGATTGACTTTGCCTAATTTGAGATTTAGTTTTTATCGGAGAATTAAGATTGTTTAATTCACTGATGATTTTGCTCGTGTCGGATCCGTACTAGAAACTTTAGAGGATGAAAGATGGAAGAACTTAGAGTTTAAGTAGGTAACGCACAAGCTTTCACATTAATACTAAAGGCAGAGGAAAGTTTGGAGGAATTAAATCACGTCTTTCCCCTACATATTCTCTAAATAATACGCTTAAGTTCTATACACTGTTTTGAGCTAATATAATGTTTTGTGGTGATGCAGAATCATCTGTAATAAAATGTTGTACCAATGATCCTCAAAATGTTATACCAGTATTTCAACGTGTGTGGAATAATTGTCGTCAACTGTTTCACAAATTGAGGTTTAATTCAGACCGCATTAATATAGAAAGTTAGGTTTCTAAATCAACATACATAGCGGGTCCTTTTGAGCGAACCCGGTACTTGTCCGGTTTATTATATTGACAGGAAGGGAGTCAATATAATAAACAGTCCTAGGATTGGGATATCGAAAGAAAATATCGATATTTTCGACATATCGACATCGAGTGGATGAACATTGATACATATTAGTCAAAATATCCTAAGAAATTATCGATATTCCCGATATATCGAGAACCTTTCCAACTACCTGCTTTTCCTAGGTAATAAAAAAAAAACAAGTAAGGCGCGCTTCATGTAAGTACGTGAGGCGATAATCGCCGGTTTCTGTACAACTTAAAATTATCAGGTGTTATAGTTGCATATTCTTTTTCTACACTTCAATACCTTTAAATTGATGTATAACATGTCATGGTAAATAAAAACTTTTTTTTAGTCACCCGCCGTATTGGCCGCCATCTTGAAAATATTA
>KZ651287.1:319484-335612 GCA_001010745.2 Gerris buenoi
AATCCCCTCCACTAGTTTAGGGATGCCTTTAGTTAAGGATTGGGGGGAATGCTTGCATTGCACTACAGTTTGGGATTGCCAAAGTACAATGCCTTTCGCCTCTCACCATCAGATTCCATTTTCACGGCGACGGTGTCATTTTCCTACCTCTTGCCGTGCGGTATCGATTTCTCGCTGAACCTATTTGAATACTCCCTCTTTTACCTTTTTATCTCCTCCCATCCTGATACCGACTCTTTAAGAAAAGGTAGAAATGAAGAGGGTATAGGAAAGTATAGATTCGGTTATTTGTTGTGGTGTTAATGATGTTACAACAACCTTCAAATCATAACAAACAAGATAGCTCGGGACAAGCTAGCTTGGATAAAATAATTGAAAAGCTATTGTCACTTTCCATTTTTAAGCTTCAAATTTTATTTCCATTTCAAATAGATATGTTTTAGCCTTGGGGAACAGAATAAATTTCCGTTATGCAAAAAACGAAATAAAAATTGTGACGCTCTTACGTTAAGACTCTTGCTGTGACATGCCAGGAAGTTAGAATATGATAAGAGGTAGTTTGGTTTTTATTTGTATTCATTGAAGTATTATATTTTTCCGATAGAAGTAGTAAATTTTATATAGAATGATATCAGAGCTTCTAGTGGAAATGGTAATCAAAATTGATTAATATTTTATCATTTCACACCTTAAAATCCATCTACTGTATCAATTAGGCAAATTTATACTGATTTTATCCACTTGCCCAAAAACTTATTTATGATTCAGGTTTGATAATGACCGGGATAGGTCCTAACGTCACCAACTAAGTAACTGTTTGAAATTATTTCCTCTTAACAAGATTATCTATATGCCCAAGGGTATACATAAATATATTTATAGAGTTATAGAAGTGTAATGATTGACTTTGCCTAATTTGAGATTTAGTTTTTATCGGAGAATTAAGATTGTTTAATTCACTGATGATTTTGCTCGTGTCGGATCCGTACTAGAAACTTTAGAGGATGAAAGATGGAAGAACTTAGAGTTTAAGTAGGTAACGCACAAGCTTTCACATTAATACTAAAGGCAGAGGAAAGTTTGGAGGAATTAAATCACGTCTTTCCCCTACATATTCTCTAAATAATACGCTTAAGTTCTATACACTGTTTTGAGCTAATATAATGTTTTGTGGTGATGCAGAATCATCTGTAATAAAATGTTGTACCAATGATCCTCAAAATGTTATACCAGTATTTCAACGTGTGTGGAATAATTGTCGTCAACTGTTTCACAAATTGAGGTTTAATTCAGACCGCATTAATATAGAAAGTTAGGTTTCTAAATCAACATACATAGCGGGTCCTTTTGAGCGAACCCGGTACTTGTCCGGTTTATTATATTGACAGGAAGGGAGTCAATATAATAAACAGTCCTAGGATTGGGATATCGAAAGAAAATATCGATATTTTCGACATATCGACATCGAGTGGATGAACATTGATACATATTAGTCAAAATATCCTAAGAAATTATCGATATTCCCGATATATCGAGAACCTTTCCAACTACCTGCTTTTCCTAGGTAATAAAAAAAAAACAAGTAAGGCGCGCTTCATGTAAGTACGTGAGGCGATAATCGCCGGTTTCTGTACAACTTAAAATTATCAGGTGTTATAGTTGCATATTCTTTTTCTACACTTCAATACCTTTAAATTGATGTATAACATGTCATGGTAAATAAAAACTTTTTTTTAGTCACCCGCCGTATTGGCCGGGCCGCCATCTTGAAAATATTACGTGTGTTATTTTAATAGTTGCATATTCTTTTTCTACACTTCATGGCCTTAAAATTGATGTATAACATGCCATGGTAACTTTTTTTTAGTCACCCGCCATATTGGCCGGGCCGCCATCTTGAAAATATTAAGGGTAGAAACTCAAAAATGCGCCCAGTTGCATCAAACGCCGATATTGCACCTGTGTGCCAAATTTTATGTTTCTAGCTATTGTAGTTTATGAATTGAAACAAGCCAACGGACAAACGATACCAACGGACAGACGGACAGACAGAGCTGTTATATAAGGTTTCTTTTTGTACTTTGTACAGAAACCTAAAAGAAGAAAAAAAGGTCGCAGGGTAAGTTTTCTCCTCTGTTGAGCAGAAAAGGTCACCGGCTTCCGATTTTCGATATTTTAAATTTTAAATCAAATATATATTTATACACATTTGAAGTTTGAGAAAGGACGCGAAAAACGCTATTGGTAAAAACAAAATCATATATGATTTCGTTTTTTACCAAAACACTTCTGTACTTGAAGCGTCATCCCTTTTCATTTCTATTTCATTTAATCCCTTGATTTTGAGAGATAAGATTTTAGAGTTTCCTAATATTTTTCCTGTGCTTAGGTTATTTCAAAATAACTGTAACGTTTTAAATTTTTCTGTTGAGTACCTGCTAAGATTAGGTGAATTTCTGACAAACAGGCGGACGTAGAAAGTAAAAGGGTCCACGGTTTCATCTTGAGACCGTAAAAAGGAAGAGTATTAAAATTAAATAGAAATTGATTTTTCTTTTATGTGGTGTAAGATTAACATTTTTTTTTCTTTTGTTCTATATATATTTATGTGGATAAATCTATGGACGTTTGGATTTTTTTTTTTTTTTTTTTTTTTAAGGGAATAGTGACCGGAAAATTGGTCAGTATTAGAATATAGGAGTTGGACGGTTATTGAGGCAGCAAGAGTATTTCATCTCGTTAAAAATGAGCCAAAGGATATCAAACGTCGCTTTTTGCCCCTCAATTCTATCCTCATTTTTTTCTCTCAGCATTTCGTTGTATTTGAACATTTTTTGTCGGTATTTTCGTTTTTTTTTTGTTTTTTTTATTAATTTAACGGGATTTTATCTTTGACTGTACAATTGGATATCGCGATGTTTCATTTTATTCTTAAATGTATTAAAAGCTTAACTACTTAAATTGTTAAAAAGTCGTTTATTTTTGTACAGCATTGTTGTTAATTGTTCACAATACCTTTTTAATTTTCTTAATAGTCTCCAAAAGCCAATATTTTATTTATTTCTTTTTTTTAATAAATATAGTCAGCCGATTAGTCTGGCACGTACTTTATTAATGTTGTATACTATTACAGCCTATTATTGTTTATTTTATTTAATTGTTTCACCCTTTTGTTTCCGAGTTTATCCAAGGTAACGGGAGCTTGAACATTTTTTTATGTTTATCTTTGATTTCAAACATTTTAAGACAAACATCCATTTCAGACATCAGGGAACATATATTTGGTTCCGTGTCTGTCTGTCGGTCTGTCGCTCATTTTTTGCGGACCAATATATTATATAAATTAATCGTCTGATTTGAATTAAATTTGAATGGTAGGTCATAAGTAGCCCATTGTTGGCCCCATAAAAGTTACGACCTTTTGCGCTTATTTGCTTTTCTTCCACATGGGCACAAACGCACGTTTTTCAATAGATCTGATTTGTGTGAAATTTTGATGGTTTATCGAAATTAGCCCGCAGGCAGGGTCCGTAGGCAAAACCAAGGACCCTTATATTTTCCTGCGTGTGTCTGCACTTTTGCTGAACCCAGAAAATGTTTAGCAAGCGCATTTATAGCCTGAAAACCGCATCTTTCTATCTATCTTGGTTCCGGAGATATTCACTGTTCGATGAAGTTATATACATTATTTGATAAAGCCTGCAAAACGCTGACAGGAACTAATTCCTAAATGATTGAGACCGTTTAATAAACTATTAAATTACTGATTTAAACTACTGACTATCTAAGTTTGAGAGCTAAATATAAAGACAGTTTTCTTTCCTGTGATAATCAAGCAGTTAAAGCGCAAGATGATAGTTAAAGCAACTTTACGTCGCATATCTGTTTAATCTTGTTCCACTTGCTACCCTCATCCTATTCAATTTTGTCACTGCAAATTCAAATTTACTATATAGAATCTAGAAAATTGGATATACAGACAGTCAGAAGTAAGTCGGCGACAATTTGTACTTTACTTAAGAACGAGAATATTCAAGAAATTATAAGGGATTGATTTAAATTCTATTGTGTTCAAATTAAAGACATCGTCTTTTGCCAGCGTCTGGCTACTTCACTTGTCCTTGTCACTACTGATGTACTTACTGGGCTTCTCCACTTGTCAGCGGTTGCCCGTTCCTAAATTCCACCCTCGGCGGTCCTTCCAATCTCCGTCCTGCAGGTTCCATTCCCTCAGACCTTACGACGCCTCCCTTCCAGGTCGCTCTGGGACGGCCTTTCTTTCTTCTGCCGGGCGGCGACCACTCCAGCTTTTTGCGTGGACAACGCTCCTCTCCCATCCTCCTCACATGACCGTACCAACGAAGTCCCCGTTCCTCAATCATCCTATCACCGTCACGTCCGCCTCCATCCGCCGCCTAATCTCCTCATCCCTCTCTCTTTCTAACCTGGATATTCGTGCACCTCTTCTCAGCCCATCCATCTCCACAGCATTAATTTGGTCCTTCTGTCGTTCCGTCAGTGTGCACACTTCTGCTCCGTAGGTTATAATACTTAATAGGTACTTAGGTTATAGTTAACTTAATTTTCATAATACTCTTGGATCAATTGAGGATAATTTAGTGGACTGCAGTACTAGATCGCATTTTTTGTGCTTCGTGATTCTCAAATATATATAATAAATTATAATCATAATAATATAATATAATATAATATCATAATCAAATTATATATAATATATTTAAAAGATAAGGGCATACATAGAATGTTTGTTACTGCCGAAGCTGAACATACTGCCTTTTTAAAAAAAAAATTAGTTTAAAATTGAGGTACATTAGTTTAAAAATGAGGTCTAGAAACTATTAGGTCTTTGTAAAAACGTGTTCGAAATAAAAGAATCCGTTTCTACAACAAACTACCTTATTTTACTTAGCTGGTGCCGGTGTCAACCATTAGTGATCGATCTAGACAAGATAAAATGTGATAAAAGAAAAGGTATGGGTCTCAGATTTCACTCTGTAATATAATTTAGTAACATAAGTCTTCTTTACAGTTAATTAATGCGGTCTATTGACTTTTAAACCTTAATTGTATATCTCTCTTATATCAGCTATTTTATATAAACCTACTTTTGGGTAGAGTAGCGTCTTTTTACTTTCTCATGTAAAGAGAAAGAATTGTGATGGCGCGAAAATTCTATTTTGAGGTTTTGTGGTCCCCTGAGTCCAAAAAAGTAGTTTTTAAAAAATGTCTGTCAGTCGTCTATGCAGACGCCGAGAACTACGGAACCTAAACTACTGGGCCGATTTTTACGAAATTTGGCATACATGTTCAGAAAATTCATACCCTGAGGCGAAATTGATAAATTAATTTTAGCTCCAAACTTGTGGGCGAACCCTCTAAAAATGTTTCTTTTTTTTTTCAAAAGTTTTTTCCGAGTTATTTCGGACCGATATTTTATATTTACTTATGTGACTTCATTATTCATATTATTAACTGTTGCAGCCGAAGGGGATGTTAGAAAATCCAATTAACGTACTACAAATCCATATGGGGTAAAGTAAAGGACCACCTGTACGATGATACAGGACGTTTAAAAAAAGATGAATTGATGATATTATATGTGAAAAGTTAGGCAAGGTTATATAAAGAATAAGTAAAAACAGATTCAGTTTACAGTTTTAAGAAAAATATGTGTAATTGAAATGATAAAATATTATAAAAAAAAGATGAGATTATAAAATATGAGTTCAATTAAAAGTTATAGTAAGTTAATTTTAAGTTATAAGTAATACTTAAAGTTATAAGCAATAGTTTAAGTTATGAAAGAATTTATAAAGAAAGCAAATTTTAAGTTTAAATGATAGTTATAATAGTTGACTTGCGAGTTGGTGTTGGTGAATGTGATGATCGGGAAAGCACCTCCTCCTCTGGAATCGGATAAACGTGAAGGGGCCCTCTGCCGTCTCAGCTCGTGAGAATGTATGTTCTGACCAATGCCGTGTTGAGTTGATGATGGCAAGATTGCTTCAGAAGTGAGTAGAGAGAGGTTAGATGTTTTCTCTACCACTGTCTGGGCCAGACTGACTATTCCAGTCTGGTTGTGAAGAAGGGAGAACCCTTGAATAACTCAATTAGCTTCAGCTAATAAATTCTTAGTTTTATAAAAAATAATAATTAGATTTAGTTTATTTGAATTTAGAGAAAAAATACTGAATCTGAGAAGGATAATTAAATATAAAAAGGTAATAGTAAGATGACAATAATTAGATTAACTATGGACTTCCGCCCTAGGAGTTAAAAAGGAAGTAAAATGAAAACTGTACAAAACATTAACTATATAAAATTATCTTAATTGCTGTAGTATATATACTTCAACTGCGTCTACTTATATCACGTAGAAGTAGGCAGGATACAAATTTTCAGGTAGAAAGAAGGGAATCTGGTCCATTACTAAAGTATCTTCTGCCTTAGTAAATAATTGTCTTTTAGACATAATCTTCAATTTATACCGAAATTAAATTTTCAAAGATCTTCCAACCCAACTCTAAGTTGTGTCATTTGATTAATTAATGATAATAATTAATTTATAAGCCCACTAGGGGATGTTGCGTGACGGAATTATTAAAATAATAATGTGTTCTTGGACCATTAGATAATTGATTAGTATAGATTTAGATTGACAGCGTATATTATAGATCTTCATGGATATTTATATTCCATTATTAAGACATAGAGATGTATGTATTGTTTACTAATATACGAGTATGTATTAAATAAATAGATGTTATTAACTGATAGCTGTTTCTACTTCCTACATTTTGTAGAATCAATTGATCAATTTTAAATAAAGAACATTTTGAGGTCTATCGATGAAATACTCAATTTTCCCAAAATATGTTTATTCCTACTGAACTTTAAACCTGTAACTGAAATGAAATGACCTTGTTGGTACATTTTAAATTAAGAAAATTTTTAGTTAGTGGTCCATAAAAAAAAAAAAAAAAAAAAAAAAAAAAAAATAGTGAAGTATTTATAAATCATTGTTTTTAAAACATAAAAGGATGTCGTTTACTGTAATATGCAGTCATTCGGATTGTCTTAGCTGTGTTTCTGGGCTCGTTTTAAGATGAATGTGTTGTGAGAGTCTGCTGAAGTAGTTTATTTTGGTGTCATTAAAGCTATTAAGTACAGGGTATAAAGTGAAGTAGGAAGTTTTTGTTCATTTAGATAATACTATAAATAGTATGGTTATCATACAAGAAATAATGCTATAAACTACTGCTTATCTCGTGGGCCGATAAACAGAAAAGTAGCTTACACATTTTAGCTATGCATACGAATCTTCGTATCTTAATATTTTCCCGCTTTGTTTAGCTGGATTTAATTCTCCATGTAGAGAAATCAGTACCTATAAATAACGAAATAAGTTTTTCCACTGACAAACTATTATATTAACACATAATTACAGTATGAATTATTTAATTTGATTGGTTATAGAATATACCATTAGACCGGAAAAAATATAAAATTGTTGTATCCGAATAAATATTCTTCTAGTTAAATATAGATACGAGAATAAGATTTTACGAGAATAACTATATATCTGTGTATGGGAGGTAAAGGGCACTATGTGCCAAATTGTAAATTATATAATTGTTATAGAAGGAGAAACAATACATTATTAAATATTTATGTAAACGTACGAATGATTACATTTAGTTTATAGTTATTGATATAAGAACTTGTTAGAATATAATGTATTTAATTGTGGTTACAAAAATAACCTGTTTTGTTTGCTTACCTCTGTTTTCCTAATTTGAATTGAGCACAAAACAATCAATTTTTTTAAAAGCAATTTCATTTCAGGATACTATTTAGACAACAATGACGCAGTAAATCGAAAACAAGAACGGTTTATTCTATGTTTTTCCTAGTCGATATGAACCCGCAAAGATCTAAGACTAAGAAGGGACTGCTCTTGAAAGTTTTTGAAATTCAGGGGTTGAATGTAATGTTTCCAGGAATTAAGCAGTACTTAATCATCGTACTTTGTAGTCCTTACATTTAATTTAAGTAATTGAAATTTTACGAATTTCCGAAATTCCTATCGGCTTTAACGACAAAATACTTGTTAGAGTGGAGAAAAATACGCAGAATTCCTAATTTATAACTTAATATATTTAAGAAATCGTTAAATTATGAATACCGTGCAACGTTTTTAGAATTTAAGAATAATAAATGAATTTTCGTTGTATCTGACTGACATTTTTGTTCCCAAATATATTGTTGTATGTATTATTGTATTCCAAATGTGTATTCAAAATTATAAAAGAAACCAACATCCCCCCCCCCCTCCGTTGCTATGACCAGAAATGATATAAAAGCGCATTATGTCAGTTTATTTATTAGATAAATACGTAGAAAATTAAATATTATATTAAAAAAATAAATAACAGCAGCTTAATATCTTAGAAACTTAGACTATCCGAACAGTTCATTTTACAGACGTCAATAATGTATATTTCTACTTGGAATAAAGGGTGATTATTGGAGTATTGTAAAATGCTGAAACTATAATATAATATATATAGCCATTATTAGAATTCCTCCAAACCAAAAGGAAAATTATCTGCTTTATACTTGCTTATTTATTTTTTTATCTTCATTGTACAACCATTATTTAAATGTTATCAGTGATAGTGTTAACAATGTTTATCAGGCTTGAATGGTATGAAAAGGTGGTAATCCAGTAGCTATCTCTTTTGGCGTTGATGTTACAGAAAATATGTATATAAATTAAATATAATAAAATAAAAATTGAGATAAAATAAATAAAAAGATAATTAGAGATAGATAAGGTAGTAATAATATTACTGATAAATATCAAATAAAAACATGTGGAGAATATGTAAAATTATTATACTTGGCGCTTAATAAATCCCTTGGCCAATGTCTTTTCAGGCGTCAAAGGGTTTGTCTCAGATATGTTGGGAAGTGATGAGACGTACTAGAGGATTAGGATGATTTAATATGGATTCATGGACTGTATGATAGCGGTAAATGGGTAGATCTTGATCGAATTGAAAGTTAAGGTCATTGTAGAGGGTGAGGTTTGCGATACGTAGAAGGGATTATCAGATATCATTCTTGGTATCTTGGCTTGGATGGTTTGGAGAACGCTAGAGTTGGAGGGCTTGGTGCTACCCCATACTTCCAGATCATAGGTCCAAGCTGACTTTAGGATTATATTATTATACATTTTAAGCTTATTATACAGAGAGAGTTTGGATCTACAATCCAGAAAATGAACTTATTTATTCAAATTTATTTTTAACATAATATGTATATATTACAATTCATTTACAAATATTTATTGGTAAATAATCTTTTCCGATTATACACTAGAGTTTATATGAAGATCGTACACTCACTATCATATAACAACAGGTAGATATAAAAAACCCCTTACTGTGAAGTAAGTTTTTACTGTAAGTAAGATTTGACGATCTATTACCTACTTTTTAGAATAATAATAGTTTCAATTTGAAGAATCAAGAACGCTTTTATTATTAAAGTTTCTATGCACAGTTAGTTGTGATAGCTTGTTTGTATGGAGATTTTAAAACCAGGCATTCACGGTCCAACTTGGTCGTACCACACGGGGTGGAGCTTGTTGGATCTGTGTTGGATGCACGGGAAATCCGACTCGACCTTTGTCGTACCACATCACAGTCCAACTGTCATAACTACATTGGCTGGGTGGAGTTAGTGTCGTACGACTAAGTTAGACCGTGAATGGCTGATGGTATAAAAGTTTATCTATAATAGGTTTGATTCTTGTTTCTTTTTACAAACTATATTTTGTATAATACAAGCCATGCCAGGACAAAGAAAAAATAAAATATGAGTATTTTAAATCTTTTATCTAGGGTTGTCAAGAATAAAAGGAGGAATAAGAAAAGAATATTAAGACAGTAAAACTGTCCTAAAGGAGACAATTTACAATATAATATTTTTTTCAGCAAACTAGCTTTATTCCCTCAAAAAAATCACTAAAAGAAAGACAATCAAAGAAGATTTGGGTGCCTGTGTAATATAAAACTCTGGAAGAACACTTTCCCTTCAAGCTGAAACAATTTGTACTGATTTCTTTTTCATTACGGGGGCCAGAAAATTCAGTGCCCCTCACTGAATTTCCCTTCTCTATCCGTAGCGAATCGGAAATTCAGGATTCATTTATTCAATTTATCAACTAGACACTGGGTTCGGGGCTCTAGAAACGAAATAAAATTGAAACAAAACAAAATTTACTTAAAATAAGATGTATTTTCTCTTTCCTTTATTGTACTTATATTAGTCCTTATAAAATTGAAAATAGTCGGTCAATTAGTGATGCACATAACTTCATCGTTGCCTATCGCGTACATTCATTGCTTTTCTTCTACCACCTATGCTTGTGTAATTTCTTCAATTTTCCCCTCCTTTGGTTACGGGCTTACCAAAGATAACGAAAGCTATGTGTGATTTTTCTTTGTTCTATGTGATCGTTCCCTTGTCTTAATAGTTAATTCGACTAAGTGATCACCTTCCCATTCAGAAGTATGATGTGTATTTGTCCTAAAGTTCTTTGTGCTGTATATCCCTTTGTCTTAATAGTTGTTTAGACTAAGGAATTATTTGTGTGGTGAAGTGGTAAACAAATATCTTTTATATAATCGAGTAGTGTCCCGACTACGACAACTCACCTCTAAATGATTTATAACGTTAAAAATTGATGCGCCATAAGCTGGGATCGAACCCGGGGCTCCTGGGTGAAAGCCAGATACTTACCCAGATACCTATATAACGAATATCGGAGCACATAACTTCCTATTTAAATGTTTTAATTTTAATTACATATAACTGCATAAAACTTACTATTTAAACAGTAAATATCTCTTTAAATATATATTTCAATTATAACTAATTATCTCTCAGCTCTTTTGTTAAACCATAACTACCTATTATTCTGCCCGTTACCGCGGGCCTAACGGCTAGTAGAGTAGATAACCAAGTAAATCTTTGCGATATGCCACGTGGCATCTTATTTACTTGGTTACCCACCTAAAGGTGGTAGTAAGTATATTAGTATAAATAACACCGTTTTTATCTTACTTATGAATTTTTAATACGAACACGTTTGAAGTATTTGATGAAATAATATAATTGTTATATTAATAAAGTTTGAAGTATTAGTATTTGATGCAATAATATTATTTTAATAAATTATTCAAATAATTTAAAAAAAAATAATTTAAAAAAAATACATCTTATTTTTTATATTGAATAATCATGCAAATTTAACCGCAATCAAATATTTGGTTTTTAAGTTATCGTAGAAATGAGAAAAATAATCGTATTATTTGATGTGCGATCTGCTTGTATTGTTCAACAACCATAAATTTGATTGTGATCCGATTAGCAAGTTATCATGACTACAAGTGGGTGTTTCTGTTAATTGTTCCATAAACTATAAACACAAACTAAATTACACAAAGTTTAATTTCATTGTAATTAATCGAGCTTAAGATATCGTGCAAAAGGGGCAGGCTATTAGATAGTCATATAGTGGATACTAAATTTCCTACAAGCGTTTAAATCATGTGACATAATTTGTATTGTGCAGCTACTTATATCATACAGAGACACATTCCTACATGTATATCTTATTAGTTATTGATTCTAACTAATAAAGATTATTTACAACGTAGGCTAATTCATATTGTACGTGCCAGAGAAATTTCCTAAGGGTTGGTTAGAGGTTGCTCTAAATCTAGGAAACTAGCGTTTTACTTGTGAGTATGGATTTTGCACCCGAGCGACAGCGAAAGTAAAACCACACGAGCAAAGCAAAATTCAGTTTTCGCACGAGTTGCATAAATATTGGATTTTTATAATAAATACAGAAAAAAAAACTCGGAAAAGTGAAAATTGTTTTGCACCGTTTATTTATAATACTTAAAATTTACCTAAAAAAATGCTTGCATACGAGTCTGCAAGACAGTGAGACATTTCATGTAACTTTGCAATTTTGATGAGTAAATTATTAATCATAATGCAATTATAATGACTTTACTATTATAATGAAGAAGCCAAGAGAGAATAAAGAACGAGGGAGACAAAACTGTATGACAGAGACAGAGATAAGGAAGACGTGCTCTACTAGGAGACTAGAGTGGGGGAGACCCGAACGTACCCGAACTGTCGCGTCGGTTACCTCCGAGTCGGCCTAGTCTCTAGCCTAGGTGCAACATCTAAAGCAAATAAGACTACCTCCTGCGAGTACCTAGTTCCCTGGTACTAGTGGAACTCTTTTCGGCCCTGCGAAGCGCGGTAGGAGAGGCCACAGCTGGAGACTGGATTGCATACCTCCTATAGCTTTCTAACTCTCTGTTACTTTTCTCTGAGTTTTTAGGTAACATAACGCTTTTTGCCGTATGTACCATAGCCTAAACATGAAATGTCAAAAATTAACTTCCTGTATGTAAGTTTGTATCTCTCTTTTGATAAAGATTACATTAATTTATTAGTTTTATTTTGTGCCGAATTAATTATTTTGGGAGGCGTATTTCTCTTCATTTTCATCATAATCACTTAAATCACTCATTGTTTTTCACTAAGAATTCGATATAAACAATTACTTGAATTAAACAAACCGCAAATTAGTTTCGTTAAATGTAAATAAACACGCAAATCGTGCTTTATTGTAAAGAATCATGAACACGCATGCGCAATGAATACAACTACAAAAAGAATCACTTTCTACGAATCTAAATAGAGATAAAATTCTAAATAGAGTAAAATTCTAAATTTCTAAATAGAGATAAAGGTCACGTACAATCCGAATTTACCTAAAATGTTTATATTTCGTATCAATCGTAGATAAACAAGTTTTTTTTAATGTAGAAATACAATATAATAGACGTTAGAAAGACCATTATTATATTCTTGACATTCTATAAAAATTACTATTTAGGGATTTTATTGTTTTGTTTTCCCTATTATATTGTGGTAAGACTGGGAGACTCAGCCTCAGTCTCACATAGTACTTCAAAGTGATCGGCGGCCATCTTTTTATATTCATGGATTATATCTGTTAAAATAGAGTTAAATTCGCCGTTTACGATCTAATATTTGTTGAAATTATAATGTTTTAATGTTTTTCCGACGTTTTTAATAGTTTTTATGTTGGAAATAACTATGACTTGTCGGTTTTTATTAGTTGATGTGTTAACTAGGTCAACCCTAGGTTATGTTTTTGTCTCGGCGGCCATGTTTCTTCCTTTCTTACAAACATTTAAAGCTTTTGCACAATCAAAATAAAAGAAATTTACTACTTTTAATTAAATTATTGTTTTAGTAACATCTATTTACAACGTCGGAAGTAATTTCTGATGTTTTTAATTGTTTTTTGCCTGGAAGAAAAGAGTAATTAGCCGGTTTAAAAAGTTTTTAAAAGTTTTTTAATTTTTTCCCCCGACGGCCATTTTTTTCCTTTCTTACAAATGCAATTTTAAATCGTCTAAATAAAAGTAAATTTTCCGATTACTTTGGAGTACTTGTTTAAGTTTTAAAGTTCGTGATTGCAGTATTAAAATGTGTATAATTTGAAATATTTTGTCGGTCTTTAATATGTAAAGTGTCCAGTGAGCTAAGAATCAGTCGCTCTCTGAAGAAAAGTATTTGGAGAAGAACTTCAATTATTGAATTTTCAAAACTATTAACCTAAGGTGAGATAGTTATTTATACAATTAATTATTTGTTTATTTATTTACTGACTTGTAACATTTGTTTCATTTTTATATACAAGGTTTTAAATTAAATAATTTGTTAGTAATCGATTTTACTATAACATTATAGTAACCTAATTATAATAACCATTATAGTAACCTCTAACCACCTCTATCCATCCCTTCCTTGTTATAACCTGTTCTATTGCAACCTTTCTTATTTATCTACTAGATTTCCATGTTAATTTATTTTAAAAGCATTGATACGATTTAGGAAATAGATTAGATGATTTTTCATAAATATGTACATAGATTGTTGTATCATTATTTTGTATTAATTTTACTTTCTCTAATAACTATGTTTACTCATGAAATAAATAACCTACATGTTGAAAATAAAAACGAAAATATAAAAAAAACCTTCCCTTCCTCATTATAACCTGCTTTACTGCAACCTTTCTTTTATACTTTATTAAAGCCAAAGACATAGAGTATATACTTTAGGTTTATTGCAACTAAGCTGGGGACGGATGGATAAAAACCGTTTCACCCAGGAACTGTTAGTACCATCGTCCGCCGTTTGTGAATCGTTTATCGTAAGGTTTAAACGATCCTTAGCCAAAACAATGTTCCGGTTTTTACCACATGCACAATAATGTCATTCGTCACAATTGTCGACAGAAAGGTTCGGTATTTGGTAGGTTTCCTAGACTGTTATTTATGACACAAAAATGTGCCAACCTGATGGTGATTTTATTACAATATGAAATAAGCGCTTGCGCATTAGGCACCTTTATTTAACATTCTCTCTTATCTGAATTACCTTACATTAATTAATGGCTGGCGTTATGCCGCTTTGCGTGCATAACTATTGTAAACTGTTTAGCTTGACATTGTCCATTGTCAACCTATTTATGAATTTTATTATTTTTTGCTAATAAGATGAGAAGGGGTTTCTTCCTCTTCCTCCGGACAGCCTGGGCTTTTAGCTAAGCCAAGCAGATGTAGATGTCGATTTAGTCTACTGTGTCCAGTAAGAATGCCAAAGTAAAATTATAAAACTTTTTTTTAAAGAAATGGTCAAACTATTTTCTTGTATTTTGATCTTATTTTATCTTTACTCATTACCTGAGTTTAATTTAAAATTATAGTTGATTGTAAAAATATATCTATTTGAAGCCCGCAAATAGCGCTGTTAAAATAATGATGAAACGGATGTTTAAATAAAAGAAACTACACAGCTGTTATTCTTGGCCTTATTATTATATTTTTGTTGAAACTATTTTCCCTTAAATAAAATATTATACGACTTGAATAATAAACCAAAAACCCTAAATGACTTTTATTTCCCCAAGGAATTTTCTTGAGAGCTTGAAACTGACTCTTTTACACGCTTTATTTAACTTTATTTTATTTTACTTTACTTGTTTTATGTTTGTTTGTCTCCAAATCTTATAATTTAAATTTGACCCTCTTCCTGACTACCTAAAAACCTGAAACATGGACAGATGATGTATTTTGGTCGCCTAGGCCTAAATCAGACTCTGATTTAAGAGTCTGGTACTTATCTTTATCGCATCAATTAGTGACTCATTCTTATCTATAATATTTAATAAGTTCAGGTATTTTTTATAGCTGAGGAACGCAAAATCACAGGGACCACAGCTAAGGGTGGAGGTAGAAGTAAACGATGAACTTAAAAAGTTGTTCTGATTAACACTGCTAAAACCTAACCTACCATATCAAACAGATCAAACAGTTTGGCTCGAGTTCGGGAGCTCTCCAACAAAACGAAATCACCAATCATTCGCCAACTGATGCATTGACTGCGCTTGCGCATTACGTCGATCTCGGTCTAATTCGAAACTGGTGGTTGGAACAAACCTATTATATACTTTGAACATATGACAATCAGCACTTGTTTGACTTCTGTCATTAAACATTTTCTCCGCCCCAATTTTATACCCCTTTCTTTTAACATCTCTGTTACTTGGCGGTCATTCTGACCGGGCGAATGATTATTGTTACAATTTAATTTTTCTTAATTTTTATTTTTATTATTTGTTTCAGGTAATGAATTCATGTCATTCTAATTGAACTTGGTTGGATTCAGCGATCATAGAATCCTTAAACGGAAAGATTTCCAACTCCCCTCTTTATCTACCTGTGTTAGACTACTATCGCTCCACGGGAAGGTGCGGTTAATATTGTAACTAAATCTTTTACACTACTCAAAAGATTTCGAGCTTTTTAATTCAAAGAAATAAATCAATAAATTATTTGGTCATTTTCCTGGAATCGAACCCGGGAACTTTCGCATTTTAGGCGATCGCGCATCTCATTCGGCCACCGAGGCTGT
>KZ651287.1:336078-349227 GCA_001010745.2 Gerris buenoi
GGGGGGGGGGGGGGAGTAAAGAGAGCACAGAGAAAAAAGTTTATCTATACTCGTTCATTGATTATTTCATTTGTAAAGTTAGTTAACTAAATCAACAGAAGAGGTCGAGTGTTAAAGGGATATCCTAGGCGTGCTATTATTTTAAATTAGTCCAATTTCATGCTGTTAATCAATGTTAGAAAGTTTGTAAGGTGCTCCGGGGGTACCATGTGGTAAAGTATCCGAAGCCTCGTACCCTGAAAGTTTTTACTTGTTATGTTTTTTCTGGTTCTTCTCACATGGGGAGATAGAGAAGTGTTGGGCGTGTGAAGGCTCGTGGAGAGAAAACACCCCATGTGAATTTATTGGGCTCTGGAGATGCCGTCGTTTTACCCACTAACTTGCCCCTTCTCAAACAGTTCTTCTTTTTTTTCTTTCTGCCCACTTTCAATTCAAACCCTACCGTGAAAATAAATTAGTGTACGTATCAATTTACTTCTCTTAGTATAGTTTTAACTGAATAAAGGAATGAAAAATTGTATTGGAGAAACATTCATAACAACTATAATAATTAGAAATTATTGGTGTTTTTGTTCTTAGAGGTCAATGTATCAATGAGTATTAATTTGTTCGGTCTCTAAGTTCAATTATCCATTAAACAATAACGCTCTGCTTCAATAGACTTGTAAAGTAGCTAATAATACTTACTACGCTTCCATGGTGTTTAAATACAAGTTGCATTTAATTTGGGATTTAACAAGTTAGGGGTTTCCATGAGTATAGTATTGATTTCGTATTTAATACGTTTTCAATAAACCAATCATACTTTTGTTGTATAAGTTTTTGGTAGTATTCATACTATGGAACGTTTAAATTTTTATTTAAATCAAATTATAATTACTATTTACAAAGGGTGACAGACAGAGAAAAATAGACTTCAGCGCCGGGACCCGAACCACGGATCTCCCCCTTATTTCCAGTGTGCGGGAGCTCTAACCAATTAAGCTACACTGAAGAATAATTTCCTCTGACAATATCGAAATCCCGAAATTAAGCTTCAATCCACTTTAGTCCCGGCGCTGAAGTCTATTTTTTTCTGTCTGTTTTCCTTTGTAAATAGTAATTATAATTTGATTTAAATTAAACCAATCATAATAATACGTCATTTTGTAAGCTTCAACTTTTATAACCTGGTTTGTTATGTTGGTTTTTATAAACAAATCTCAATGATTTGATAAGTTTCTATGGAAACACGCTAGGGGCGCTCTCGCTCACACTCTACTCATGTCACGATCGAGAGTTCAAGTATTTGCATTAAACTCGATCCAAATACGATCCCATAATTTAGCGTATCGTATCTGGATCTAAATGTATTCAATCCGTATTAAATCTAGGTTTCCATGGACACTGTATCCAAAAACTGTTTTCAATCACTTCAAACATACTAATTGTTTCTGATCGGGAAATTACAAAAAAAAATCATTATAATTTAAAAATTTTGTTAAAACATGCGGTCTGCTTTTAAAACCCAGGTAGCTAAAGTTGTAACTGAGACTGAGAAAAACCTCAGTCTATAGTCTATTGAGGAGTTCTTATATTTTAATTCAATGTTGTTGCTTTAATTGCCTAGAATAGTGGTTAATTATCTCTAAGCTTAATTTTATGAAGAAAGGTCGTCTTTTTCACTACGAAACTGTTGGTTTTCAAAAACAAAAATACTTAGAGAATTAATTGTTTTCTAGATTTTAAACTGAAATCTAAATCGATTTAACTACTTAATTGAATCATAAGGATTTTATTGACTTTTAATCGAAAGTAGTCCTTGATTGAACGCATCATCTGTTTCCTTTTTATGGTGCATTTTATCTGTTCTTTTTTTCTTCTCTTCTAGACTAAGGGGGGGATTGCGCGAAGGCTTCTAAGGGGGAGTAATCATCTGGGAGCCACTCATGCATAGTAAGTGGACCCTAGACCTGAAGATCTATTACCTTTAGGGTAATTACTTTCGTGACTTGAATACTTTCTAGGGATATTCGCGGCTTTCAACCTCAGACGACACTGTCTTGCCTAGCAAGATAACCCCCTGATAACCTTCCTCTATACTTTTTTTTCGTTCCTTTAATGTGCCCTTTCATTATCGCTTACCCCTCGATTGCAGCCATTCTGGATCACTTCATTGCTTTCTTGATGAGCTTTTTAAAAGCCGTGAATTCTTTTTATTTCAGATTTATGTAAATACCCTTCAAATTTATGTAAATATATATCTACGTCAAGCCAATCTTTCTTTAAATCTTTTTTTATCAGTACATTTAACACTTATCTATTTTTTATTTTATTGACATTATTCAATAGTAATCGAACCTTAATAGTTACAAGAAATATAAAATTATTTAAATATGCGATTGAGTACAGTCATGAGTCATGATAGAACGTTCGTTGAGTTTTACTTACTAATTTGAACATTTATACTTGATTTTTAAATCTGGATAAAGTTCAACCCAACTCAATCCTTCTTTACATTTTTTTTGTCAATACATTTAACACTTACCAAATCTTATTTAAGTGAAATTTATTCATTAGTAATCGAGCTTTAATAGTCACAGGACAAATTAAATTATTCAAATATGTAACTGAGTACATGATAAAACGTTCGCTGTGCTTTACCTGCTAATTTGAACATTCATAGTTGGTTCTTACATCTGGATACATTGTTGGGAGTTTCTATATTCATTTACATAGTATTGGTATTGGGGCCTGTGCCTGTTTCATACGATTAATTTTAGACCAAAGATATTTTTTTAATCGAACAGTAAGTATTTCTAAATCAAAATCTTTGAAAAAAATATTGAATTCGTGGAATAAAAACTAACCTTCATCGTTGAATTCGTGGAATAAATTTGAATCATTTTAGCTGTTTTTCGGTGTGTAAATAAATTTTCTAAGAACTAATTTTAGAAGCTTCACAGAACGAATTTTGTGTCTTCCAGAATTTAGAGCATTAATAAAAACTTGGATAAAAAGAGTATACCATTGTTTCAGTTGAATTTGTTTCCATCTCTACCAAAATTCGGTTATTTTATAGAAACTCAGTTGGACTAATCTATAGAGCCCATCCGTGATTTTATATTAATTATTTACTCAATGAATATTTTACTATACAGATATTATCAAAACTTTAATATTGAATAACGATTTATTATTAAGGTTAAATGCATGATTTGTTAAGAGGAATATTGAATCTTTTTTTTATTTTTTTTTTATTTCGACTAATTGCATGATTTTACTGTTGGATTATTATTATTATTAGTTTTAGATATTAAAGTACATCTAATTAAAGTTACTTGTAATCCATATTAATATGGATTTCATAATAAATTAATATGTTCAGGTACAATAAAGAATAAATTACTTTTAAAGTACAAGTATTATAAATAATAATTTTTTATTATTATGATTTTATCTTTTGTTTTATAATTCTTTCGAAACATGCCATTAATTAAATCTAAAAAGTAAGGGATTAGAAATTGATTAAAAAAATAATTAAACCTCATAAATTCTTTGTGATTTTTAATGTAAAAATATATGTTTGGTTTACATTTTCTGTAGACTTAAAAAAATAATATGAAAGATAACAAATTAAAATAATTAATCTCATTAATTATGATTAACGAAGACCAAATAATAAATAAAATAATTAAATTTTTTTGCTTAGTTAGACAGGGTTGGAAAATGCAATTATAGAAGAAGAATAAAAAATTATCTTGAAATAGATAGATGACCCCTTTCATGTATTTTTTTCTTAACTTTTTTTGGTCAGAGCCCTCAGTCGATAAATTAAATCACTGAGTGCATTAGCATTTAGATGAACGGATGTTTTCATTAATATGGAATTTTCTCGGCAAACTAAAAGGGGATCCAGGATTGGACAATTTTTTATTTTTTTGGTTTCGGAGAAAAAACACTTTACTATCCGTTATATATTATTCGTTAAAATTTATTGTTTACATATTAAAATACGGTTTATTAATCAAAGGACGGTTGTTTGGAAGGATTATCGACATTATTAATGTGTGAATATTTCGGGATAAATTTGTTTATGTTGTATTATAAGTTAATAATAATCACTTTGTTTTGAAGATGAGTGTAAAAACTGAATTTTCTTAAAGTTCTGTGGGATCATTAAATATATTAAAGTGGGATGATTAAATATATTATCAATATTAAGACATTACATTCTTGCGTTTACTTTTCTTTTTGTAACGTACTTGATCTCCAAAAGTACTCCGCACAAAACTTAAAAACTCTGCAGTTATATTCTGTGGGATTTATGATTAAATACATTATTCTATTTTAGGGTCTGAAGCCAATATTAGGACACTTCATTCTTGCGCTTGCCTTTCTTTCTGTAACGCACCTGATCTCCGAAAGTACCCTACACTTTGGGGTTTGGACTAGAGAAATGCATACATAAACACGATTTTTCCCCCGTAATAATAATAGGTAGGTATATGGTTCAAATTTTGGTTTGCAATGGCCGCCATCTTCATACGCTGGGCCATATTAGATTGTTAACGAACTCGGCCTATTTGTCTACTTGACTAATTTGTATCTGCATATTGTTCTTGAAGTCCCAAGCAATAAAGTTTTTTTTATTTTTAAGTAGGTCAATTAGGGTATGTATGTAGTAAGAGTTAACAACTCACAACAACACTTAACATTTATAATGTTCATTTTTTATCAAATCTTATTTTAAAAAGTTGTTAACTATATGTAATGATGTTTTAGGCATGATTATGTCCCGGAGGGGGACGAAATATAGCCAATTTCTACCCACAATGAGTTGTTAACTCTTACTACATACATACCCTAATTGACCTACTTAAAAATAAGAATTTAATAAATAGGGACATCTAATATCTACTTACGAATAAAGTTTTGCTTTTGAATGCTTCATCTTAGACATTTTTTTTTTTTTTTTTTACGCTTAGTAAAAGAGGTTATCTAATCTATGTTTTTATTAATATAATTTAGAAAAATCTCCCTCTTTTGCCTCTCTGTTTTTCATTTTTATTTCCTCATATAAAGAGAAAGTATTGTGATTGTGCGAAAATCGATATTGAGATTTTGATGGATTTTCATGGTTGAGTCCAAAAAATTAGTTTTTAAAAAATGTCTCTATCGTCTGTGCAAATGCGTGGTGCCTAAACTACGAAGCCGATTTTGACGTAATTTGGTATACAAGTTCAAAAAATCATACCCCGAGATGAAATAGAAAAATGAATTTTAGCTCAAAAATGGGGGCATTGCCATACCAAAACTATGAAAAAACGTGAACAAACAAATTGCTCGAAAACGGTTCAGACGATTTTGATTTTAAAAAAAATCTAAAATGCAGTCCTGTAAATACAAATCTATAACGATATAAGCTGTTTTCCGAGAAAAAATCAAGTTCCTGAGAAACAATTGCTTTAAATGTGGATGGAGAGAGATTCCGGGCTGGATTCCCCGCCAAAAACAAGTTATTGTTATGATAAATTTTGATCAAATGTTCTACAACAATTAAATGTAACTTCGATAACGTAAAAATTAATAAACGGAAAACTCTGGGCAAAGTAATTATGACTCGTATATGAGAAAATTTGTCACAGTTGTTTGGGGACTATTTTTTTAACCTCTGATCCTATAAAACCGTACAAATACTCGTTTGAATTTCTGTTATCATGCTAATAAATAGGTAATACGAATTATATGATCTTTATTTCTTATCATCATTTGATAACAGATGTAGATATCAATCATTTAAATTGTCCTCCTCGAAGTAAGACGATTCCATCAAAGGTAAGCATCACAATCTTAGCTTGATCATTCATTTATATGATGTAACTCTACTTTTTCCAAATTCCGGCACTGATTATGGCTTTATGGAGGCTGAAAGCTGCTTTGTAATTGAACAAAAACAAATTAGCCAGTTTACGTTAAGTGACAATTTATATTGTTCATTAATATGTCCACCATATAGACTATAGACGGTCCCATATCGACAAGATTTACTCTAGTTAATATAAGTGTATATAAATGATACATACATTACTGTATGATACTTACTTACTTGTAGTACTTACTGTAATACTTACTTTATTTACTGTATAATTTTATTTAAACATACTTATTTTCATACAAAGAAAAAGATGACGTCAAAATTCTTTGACGGCTTTGAATTTACTCTCCGCACTTTACCTTAATGTTACTGCAAATTACTACCATTAATTCTTTACGGACGCTGCCTTTTTATGATCTCTTTTATTCCGTTTATTCAGTTTCATACACTTAGTAGTTTTATATAGTACTCGAGACAGTCATAATATCGTAGATTGAGTCGATGCAGGTAACAATACAGTTGAAGCCCGCGAGTGGAGTGCTAATCTCGCGTCAGATTGTGAGAACGTGCTACCCTTACACACGAGTTGAATCCCATTACATCTTCTATACTACCTCTTACTCTACCTTCTACCTACCTTTACCTATTAAATGAAATTAGAAATTTTTTATCTCTTTTATATCATAGGTTTTATCGAGATTTTCAAGTACCTTAAATAGTTTTTTTTATAAAACTGAATATTAAAATGAAATTACCGTTTGTACGTATTTAAAATCTATTATAGTTTACTTATTTTTATAAGTTCTTTAAGACTGTCTATATACTTTGAATCTAGTGGATAATTTCTATTTTACTACGTTTTTATTAGCTTTCTTTCTTGTTTGTTTGTTTGTCCAGTACAAATCTTGCAATCGATTTTTAACTAACTTCTCAAGTAGCTAGACTTTTAAAACTTTTAGAATAGGTCAAAACTCGATGACAATGCAATAATTTAATACTTTTAGCCATCTTTCAGCAGAATTTAATTCGTTTTCAGCAAATTTTGCTGTATTGAAAGTTAGTTCGAAAAAAATCCGCAAGTTATTTTATTTGTTTTGACATGTCCCATTTTTACAATCTTCATTTTGGTTTTCAAATTTGTGATTTTTTAGAGATAAACATTGAATGACAGCGAAAAAAGAAAGTAGACAAAGAAATAAATTAATTGACATGTTTAATTCANGGGACATTCTTTTCCTAGGAAAAATGAAAGCAGGAGGGATGTACACTCCAGCAGCACTCATAGCACAAATAACTGTGACATTTCTTCCCCGTTCCCATGAAATGGCAGATCCAATTTGCTTCTGACCTTTTGGTCCAAGAATTCGTCCTGGTTTTTGAACATTTGATATCCCCGTTTCATCAACATTAAATATTTTTTCGGGTTTGAATGGATAATCAGAAAACACTATTTCCAAATTTTCAAAAAAAATTTTAACCTCAGTAGAGCAAAAAGAAGAAATGCGGTTAAGGCTAGTGCCTTCTGGTTTTCTTAACGAAATTTGGGGATTGCGCTGCAGAAACCCGCTAACCCAATCTTTTCCTGCAAGTTTTGTGACTTTATCGAAGTTGTTGGGCACGCTATTGGCTTCAGCATATTCATAAGCTAATCTTCGAAACTCAGTGTATGTAACCCCATAAAAGACCTTAGCTAATTTTAAAACGTGATCTTTCAATTCAATCTCCATATCAAAAGTAAAAATGGGTTTTCTTCCCATTACCCTAGTACCAGAAGTAATATTACCAGATTTAAGTCTGTCTCTTAATGTCGATTCTGGAACGCCGTACTTTCTTGCAGCTTCCCGTTTAGGCATTCCATCGCTCACAAGTTGTATAGCTTTCGTCATGGCTTCTGTACTCCATTCACACATATTGGATTTTCTTTTATATTTTCGGGGCATCTGCAAACATAAAACCATACATTTTATTACAGTAGTGTGTACACCTGAGGTGAACTGTCAAAAAACTACCCATGGGGTAAAGTCGCGCACGCGCGGCATTACCCCTTGTAACATGCGCAGTATTACCCCATTCTTACTGTATTTAAATAAATAAATTTTACAACTCATAAAACAGTTTATTTAAATAGAAATGAATTTAATAATGTGTAAAAATATATGGGCTTCAAAATATACTGACAAAGAAATAAAAAAAGAGATTTTATAATAACTTACCTTCCAAATTACGGTGATGCTGTTTTTGTAAGGAACTCGTCTTTTTTAGTTAAACACGTGGTACAAGCGTAGGGCTGGAACTAGGCTCTGTCGGTTAAAGCGATAGGGTTGTTTACTGTTTCTCCCACCATCTTGCCTTATATTCCCCTTCTACTGCATATCTTAACCTCAAAACTGGACGCGCGACATTACCCGCCTGCGCGACATTACCCCACCTTCCCCTACATATTGCTATTATAGAAAGAAATTTATTTTTTCTCTTTCTTTCTCTACATCGATTGATTTACAGGTTCCGTTTACAACAGTTTTCAGCTCAATTCTTTCCTGTCTTACCTTTTAACTATCTGTATTCTCGCGAACACGATACTTTAGGAACCGCTAAACCTAGTAAAATAAAATTTACGAGTTAGAAATAAAAAAAAGAGATGTTTAAATGCAACAGGCTTTTTGAAAGTAGTGTAAATCCATAAGGGCTAACATATCAGTTTTTTTTCTCAGTTTGTAAAGTGCAACCCATATAAACACTAATAGCCCATCTTTTAGATAAATTGGTTGTTCAATTTTTTCTAAAGAATGGCCACATTGTCTCGAAGTAATATCAATAAATAACAAATTCGATTGGATATTATATAACTTTCTAAATGGAGCTCTTCGCAAGGCTGAGAGAACCAACCCACATTTTTGTTAACTATACGAACAATTAATCAATTATCAACTATTAGCAAATCGCTAATGTAACTTAACTACATTTTTAATCATTTATTAATTTAACACGAATAAAAAATCATCTATCATATTTATTATCCGATTCTTAATCAAAGAGTATATCTGAAAGCCTCGATTGTATTCTTTATGTAATGAATTTTGTTTGGTAGCGTAGGGCCGTAGGGTCCGAATGTTAGTTTAGGTAGGGAATGTTACCCTTTTCCTTTGATCCTAAATAAGGCTGACCAAGGGTTTTCTAAGTCTTGAAAGGTTGTCTTATCGATGGCTTTCCTTTGGTTTTCAATTCCAATAGTTTCTCTGTCCATTCAGTTGTGGTACCTGTAAATGCAGGATAGTTCATTTATATTTCCATTCAAAGATACTTCTTTTTGTTTTTTTGGAATATAAATGACTGACTAAATAAGTATTAAGACAAAGGGATGTTTAGTCCAATGTATCTTTGAAACAAAGGAATTTCACAATTCAGTTTTTATAAGGGGAGTGACAGTCTAAAGAAGAACATCCTTACACCTTCTTTAGATAGTTACTCCCCTCTGTTTTTTTTATAAAGGAAGTGACAATCTAAAGAAGTGTCTATTCAAATTAACGAGATTAAGTCTTGGGACATTACTAATTTTTAATAAAAAAAAATTAATAAACGATAGCTATTACTAGGGTTGGGACATCGATGTCTATGTATCGAAAACATCGATGTATCGGACTTTAAAACATCGATGTTGATCTTTCGATATATCGGACAACATCGATGTTTCCCCGAAACATCGAAAACATCGATGTTATCGATGCACCGCACCCTAAAAGATGGACAACAACGAAAATCGGGGACGAAAAGGAGGGATTTTTTTTTTTTTTGCTCGTATGTATCGAAAACATCGATGTTTACCTATCGATGTCCCAACCCTAGCTATAACCATGGACGCTCCCACCAAGACGATATAGGATTATTTATTATTTTTATTATTTAAGAAAATGTTATAATCCTTAATTAATGAAGATATTTTATTTTTTAAAAAATTCACTTTGTGAAGCTATTAAAATACAGTTTGTCTTAATATTATCTATGAGGACACATTTTCTTGTTTTTGAAAGAAAGCCATTCTTTAAAAAATAACTCTTGCTGTTCTTAAACCTCTAAAAATGGTTATATTTACTTGATTTTGTTTGCAAGCTTTTTAGTTTCTTAAAAACTCGAAAAATTATTTAGTAACTATTCTTATTTTTTGATGGTATCGAAAAATGTTATTTTATAAAAGCGATTTCATAATTGCAAAAATTGTGTCAATATTAAATTTTATTTTATGAAAGTAAAATAAATTAAAGTCAAATAATAAGCTAATATAAGAAATTAAAAAGTTTTGGTTCAGCATCAGAACTAA
Organism: Gerris buenoi; assembly: GCA_001010745.2. Lineage (NCBI taxonomy): Eukaryota > Metazoa > Arthropoda > Insecta > Hemiptera > Gerridae > Gerris > Gerris buenoi. The sequence goes on from KZ651287.1 coordinate 346,251, forward strand.
TTAGTAATTGCAATATTTACCCATTGTTATATAACAATTATCACAAAAACCTCAACAGCGTTTGAAAAAAAATTAAAGAAAAAATTATTCATCAAAATTACGAGTATATATTCCCTCCTACTTCAAATTATTATTGGAGGAAAGTCTGAGATCAGAAGTAGAACCTCTTCTTGAAGACATGCCGTATGGTTCAGGACCTCATATTTGCCTTAGGCAACTGGCAGAATAGACTAAAGAATATCACAAGGAAGTCAATTTATGTTTTTTCAATTTACGTTAGGCATTTTACAGTGTTCAATAGCAATCAATATGGAGAAAACTGGCTGGCAAGATTAAAAGCATTTATAAGCACTTTGAGAACTTCAAATTCAAGCTCCAATGAAATCTCCACAGATATGGGAGTTAGACTAGTTAGACATCTTAGAGTTAGACATCTTTGTAAGTAGGGGTTTCCTAAAATTATGAGTAGGTACTCTTTTGTGTTGGGTCATGAAGGGGCGAAAAAAGATAGTTGAAGTTATTTCATATAAAAATGGCTATATTTTATACCTAGACGGACATCATCAGGCCTATTATATGTGTTTAGTAGTGGAATTAAAAATAAAAATGTACATACATATTTTATGTAAATATATTAAAAAATTCAGATTTATAATCCATAACCTCTTTGATACTTCTCTTATGATTATTATTATTAGTAACATATAGCCTAAATAAAATCAAATTTATACATGGGGGAGGATACATGGTATTTTTTAAAAAAAATCTATGTGCTAAAACTAATACCTATATTAATAATTGTGGTAGCTATAATAATAGAGTTACCACAATTACTATGTATTAGTCGTAGAGTATCTTTAAATTTAATGTCATTTATGTTACGTATTATGGAGTAATGGAGATAATTAATTATTAATAGATCTGACAATTTTTTATGTACATATTTTTTTTTTAAAAATGTAAGTAAATTTTAATTATTGATTCCACTACTAAACACATTTAACAGGCCTGTTAAATTATTTAAAATATAAAATGTTTATGATCAGGCCATTTTTATATGAAATAACTTCAACTACCTTCATGACGCAATACGAAAGTGTACCTACTCTTAGTTGTATATATTAAGGGTGCCTATAAGAGTTTTAATATATTATTTCTATTCTTTATAAAACAATTTTTTATTTTTTTGTTCTCTGCAATGTCTACTAGTTGTTCTTATTACTTTTCATTCAATATGAGTACGCTTTAAAATCTGCTTAAGTTAAAATTATTTTAAACAAAGATTTAATTATTCACTTATAAACAAGTTTAAAAGAAAAGTCCCATCTATTGGTAAAGTCTGACGATGCTTGCTTCGTAAGACTATTTATGAGTTCAGTAGATACGTTTAATTTGTTGTCCTAAGTAGCTTAATACTAATTTATATAAACAAACTTAATTGCATATATCGATCATTGTGGAACTTAAATATAATTTTTAAAACTTATTGAGATCCGTAATAATTATTAATAGATCTCTTGGTTTTATTTAAGAAGACTATCAGATTAAATTTTTATCTCATCATTTTAATATTGAGATAAAAAAAGATGATTTTTATCACGGGGGTTTCTTATCAAGGGTTTCTTTAGTCAATTACGAATTCAAAAATAATACTGACAAAAAATAGATTTATTCTTATCCAAACAAGTTAATGATTATTGTTAAAAAAAAAAAAAAAAGATATAATTTTTATAAAAAAAAACAATATGGACAATCTATTTTTTGTCTGTATTCTTTTTGAATTTAAAATTGACTAAAGAAAACCTTCCCTGAAAAAAACCATCTCTCTTGGATACTTACGATCCTATTTCCTTTGGATTCATTTCTGATCCTTCATTTGTTGGTATTTTTGTGTTTTTCTTCCCTTTTTTTTAAGATACGAGTTGGTTTTTGGTGGTGGCATGGGAAGAAAAGGCTGGAGTTTCCTTGTAATATATCCCTTTTTCAGGTTTTTCTCTTCACAACCTTTGTATTCTACCTTTTGTTCCTGATCAGTAGGGGAGAGAGAGAAGATTTTTTTTTTTCTTGAATTCGGTATCTCCGGTGTGCTCTTTTGTGTGTTAAAACATACGAAGAAGGAAGAATACATCTTAAGAAAATGTACTTCCTCTGTTCTTTTCAGTATGAATACCATTTTCTTAAAGGATCAAAACTTTCTCGTAATTTTAGGCATGAAGCACTTCTTCTCCTGATGTAAGACGAGGTTTTTCATGATTATGTAAAACACCTTTTATTAAGGAAAAGTAGATTAGGTCTTATGACTACTTATTACTTATATGGAATACATTCTTGTAAATAAAACCGTTAATAATTCAGTCTAAGATGGTACCCTTTATTAATTATGAGTTTTAGTGTAGATCCTTTTAGGGTAATAATAAAAACGTCACTTATCTAGGCAACGTTTTCGGCACTAACCTGCCATTTTCAAGCCTGAAATATAATATATTTGCAGTAAAACGTCGTTACATAACGAACAATAACATCAAGATCTAACTAAATGGTGAAACTCATACCTAAATCGAACCTTGAAAATCCTCATAACACCGACATTTAGGTATGAATTTCACCATTTAGTTAGATCATGATGTTATTATTGGTTATGTAACGACGTTTTACTGCAAATATATTATATTTCAGGCTTGAGAAATATATATTGGCATGTTAGTGCCGAAACGTTGCCTAGATAAATGACGTTTTTATTATCACCCTAAAAGGATCTAAACTAAAACTTATAAAACCGTTAACTTATCTTAAGTAACCTGAGTTTAACACAGAGCGTTCCCGGATATATGTTTTAAAATAAATTGGTAAGGCGTGAATTCTCACGTAAAAAGGGTTTCGTTGGTTTTGTGAAACAAAATTAGTAAGGTTGAGGAGGGGGGGGGACGAAAAATTTCGATGTTTCTTAACAAAATGGCGCCAAAAATGAAACACTACC
>KZ651287.1:352866-369381 GCA_001010745.2 Gerris buenoi
CACCGCCAAGGAGAAGAAGCTGAAAAGTATCTATGTTGATAGTGATGGGTCAGGAGAAAGTGCCAACATCACTTGGCGGGATAGAAAGTTGATTTCACAACTTTTTTGGACCACAGACTTGGCGGGGTGTTTTTTTACCACACAAGTGGTTTTTGGTCAGATACATTTTTTGCTCAATCGGAAAACTTTTAGGCAAACCCCTAAACACTTTGGATAAAATTTCTAAAAATTTATATCAGGACAATTATTAATTTCGTGGACGGTTTGTACAAATACAACAACATTAAAGTATACACAAATGGCCGCGGGGAAGCTATGTGCCACACTAATTGGTAGACAATTTTTATTTTATTCTATTTATCCTTATTATTTTCTTCTAAGCTTTAAGAATTAATGATGATATTTTTCGGTAAGGAAATGATGATATTATTAATAATTATAGAATATTTTTAGCTCCATTGTTTCCTTTAGATACAAACTATGGTTTTTTTCCAGCGAGGACATTTGCAGAGATTAATCCCGTCCTTAAAACAGTATATGTATACAGGGTGGCCACGATAAACTGGCTCATCCACTTATATCTTTTATTTTTGATGATAGAGAAAAAATGTAAATGGTAACTCCCCTTGGAAATTTTGCGTAGTTTTATAATATGATTTCCATTTTTTTTTTTTTATCGCATAGTTTCGGTGGTATCTTTCTCAACTTTGTTATTTTAAATGGTAACCTATATTTTTTATATTTTTTCTAAAATTAAATTAGTTTTGATGAAAAATGAGCTTTTAATCAACAAAATCGGTTGAGAATTGACAGAAATATTCAGATTTCAATATAACAAAGATGCTATTTTAGTATGCAAAATACAGTAAACAAAAAAATCCCAAATTTAACGAAATGATCTTAATTCTGTTTATTTCACTTATTTCAGGATAGTTGAATGCATTTACGGATCAAAAGTCAAACTATTTTTTTCATTTCGTTCATAAACTGTAGAGAAAAGGAAGATTGTCGACACACTGATCAAAAGAGGTCATGCTAACGACGTTCCTGAATGGAATGGGAAATAGGTTTGACTTTTGATCAGTAAATGCAATCAAATAACTTAAAAAAGTGAGAAAAAAAGTAAAATAACAGAATTAAGACATTTTTTTAAATTTTAAATTTTTTTTAGACTTGGTATTTTACACATACATAGCATTTTTGTTATATTGAAAACTGAATATCTCTGTCAATTCTCAACCGATTTTGTTGATTAAAAGCTCATTTTTCATCAAAACTAATTTAATTTTAGAAAAAAATATAAAAAAATATAGGTTACCATTTAAAATAACAAAGTTGAGAGAGATACCACCGAAACTATGAGATAACAAATTTTTAGGAAATCATATTATAAAATTACGCAAAAATCCAAGGGGAGTTATTTCTGTCATCAAAAATAAAAGAGATAAGTGGGTGAGCCAGTTAATCGTGGCCACCCTGTATATACGAGTATAATATTTTGTGTTTAATCCTGACTTGAGTAAAGGGATGGGAAGGAAACGGTGCTGTATATCTTAAAATCAGAATTCCTTTTTTTTCACAAGTTTGTAGAGAATACAGATTTAATTTGTTTTTCTTATAATTTAATTAATACTGTTAATGCTATTTAATACTGTTAGATAATTTAAATGAAAGATACAAATTACTTAGACTCTCATGACCTGTTTTTTAATTGAATAAAGAAGTATTCATATTTGTAGTATTATCTTAAAAAAGTTTTCTAGAGTGTTTATCTCTCGCTCTTACACAATGATGAGATAATACTTTGAATCTAAAGCTTTAGGTTTTTGAGGTTTAAACTTTGTAGCATAATTTAACACCCTTCAAACTTGAGATCAGAGCTTTAGGATTTTAACAAAATGTATGAAATATTTTTTTAAAATGAATGAAATAATATGATATGGAATGGTCATTGAATTTTGTGCTATGTAACTATAAACAGAACATCTTTTTTAATTATTCATGTTAATTTTGATGCTTATACGTTTTTCTTTCTATGTTTTAATCTCTTTTCTGGATAGCTGAAGGGTTTAATCTTGATTTGGAACTAATGAATACAAGTGTTAGAATGATTATGATTTTGGTTTTTGTCTCGAAGTTGTGGAAGCTATAAAACTAGTTTTTTGCGTCTGAAGGTTTCAGAGCGTAAAGTTGTTAATATTTTGATGTTCTTATCTGTAAGGGAAGTAAGGCCCCACTCGAATACAGTTAGAATTATAAACACGGCCTCTATCTCCCCGCCTCGGAAGAGGAAGGTTATTTCTTTAATGTATAATGCGTTACAGTTGCTCAGGGTGTTAAATTATATCCCTTAAAGTTAAATATTAAGGTCTTTTTACTTCACGACAGTGGCTTTCTATGTGTTGCCGTCGAGTTTCCGTATGTTTCACGCTTGTATTAGTTGTAATAATGTCCCTCCCTTTTCTACTCGAGGCTATATTCGGGTTCCGTCGCCCCGATAAGCTCCGCTAGGTTCGTAAGCACGCCTTACGGTTTAACCGAGATAGTGAGAAGAATATTATGTGGTCTCTAAGCATGCGTATGAGTGCTTTATACTCCTAACAGAAGAAAAACCCTTATGTGGATGGAGAAGACCTCTAGCCGTTAAGGATTTTCTTGTTTCAGAAGGACACCTCCCTCACACCAGTTCCTGTCACCCCCATAAGTGTTAGAGTGTTGACCCCATACTACACCGAGACACGTTCTTACTGTTTTTCCCTGCTCCGGGGCGGCTGTGCGCCAGTGTTGAACCCCCGTCATTGCTTATATGGGTAACACACCCCGTCGCGCATATATCAAATACCCGTCGCCTCTTCCTCTTGGAGACACCGCCTGCTCTCCTTCCTTCCTACACTCGCTTTATGCAAAAGCTTACATCTTTTCTCAGCCCACGTTCATCTCCCTCTCTCCTTACCCATGCCATAAGATAAAAAAAAATCCAAAATCGCATAATATTTATTTATAAAAATAACCGGTGAGTACTTCTATCTTTTAACTCTGTGGGTATTGCATGCACATCAATGTTTAAAAAAACCAAAGAAAATATATTCTCTACATACAATGATCCCCTACTATATATATATATATATATGCGAGGACATTTGCAGNTATAAGAGTTTCTTTTTTTTGGTTTTACCAACGAAACCCTAAAAACGCTGTTAAAAAAGACGAAATAATAAAGGAAAGAAAGAAGGAGAGAATATAGATAAAAAGAGAATATATAAATACGTAGATAAATAAATAGGTGCACCAGTTTAATGATGACTGACCATCTGGGGAGTTTTTTAAAACTTGCAAAACTATACGAAACCCAATAGATGAAATTGACAACCACTTTGTTATGGTAGGTTTACCCCTTTCTTCCGCAGGTCTTAAAGGCGAGACTAATTCATCACAAGATTAACAATATTGCTTCCGAGCTTACCAAAGGTAACGGAAGCATTTACATATTAATTCTTTATTGTACGCATACATTACACAGCCGCCACCCTTAATATTCAACTGCCGCTTTTTGTAATATTTAACCTCCTCTTGAGGTAGACCTAAAGATTTTTTTAATATAATATCTCACAACTACATTAACTTACATCCTATTTTAATATATTAACTTATATTATTATTAATTTTTAAAAAAATAAGCATTTTGCTGCTTTTCCTCTCCTTTGCTGTTCCAATTATGTACCTAAAAACAAATGAATGAAATTGGTCAATTTCTAGACGATCCCCAAAGGATCGAATAAAATTCCAAATATAAATTTTAAAGAAATTATTTATTTTATGTAAGTTAACATTTAGGTGTTTCCCCCCTCTTATGATGTTCTATTTAGTATAGTGAGCTTTGCACGTATTTAGCCTAGTCTGACAACTCCTCGGAAACCCCAAATTATTTGAATAAAATTCCCTAATATTAATAAAAACAGTTAGAACGATTTAATACAATTTACTGAAATTTTTTGTTAAAAAAAAAAAAAAAAAAAAAAAAAAAAAAAAAAAAAAAAAAAAAAAAAAAAAANTAAATTTAACACAGTTTTAATAACAAAATTTTCCTATTTAAATTTAGCTTTTCTATTTGTAAATATATGGGACTTTTATATGAAATATATTACATACATATATATTGTATTTTGAACAGTTATTAAAATTTCTTGGATAACTAATCTCTACCCAATGAAGATTTGAAACTTAAATTATTTTTTAGAAATTGAATTTTTTCTTCCCGGGAAAATGATAATGATAAAATATACGTTTTATATCCAAATCGTTGAATCCAATTTTCAAAATGTTTCTCCCTGATGATTAAGTTAGTTTAGGAGTAGCCCCAAATTATGTATAATTTGTGTTAATGAGAGGCATTGTTATTGCAGTGTGCAAAAACACGGTACTACATTGCTTTTATATATATATATATATAAAATTTTAGAATTACGTCATAACAAATTTACTCTTTATACCTGCTTGGTATAATAATGTCGACATTGTGTGTAGTTATCAAACTGGTATTTAAGTTAACACTACTTAACATCTAGTAGAGTTTTATGAAATTGATGTGACATCTACTATATTTTTCATTAAAAGTTTGTATAATATTGCCAGAAATTTTGAAATATTACTGACATGAGTAGATTGGTAGGGTCTATCAGACCCTTAGAGGATTTTGAGGAAAAAAAGATAATATAGCTAGAATCGAAAATCATTATTCAAAACGTGGGGAAGTGAACTGGGGGAAGGTTTGACTTAAAGGTATACAAAAGGATGAGATAAAACAAACATTCCTTATCAGTGTTAAACTATTTTATTTGGTATGGCATTGTTGTTGTTGTTCTGTGCAAAAGAATAGTTCCAACCAAGCACTGCACCGTCCGCGGTATCGTTACGGGCATGCGCAATGGTTATAAGTCGTTCCAACTCCACTTATGACAGTGTTTTGTACCGTCCTCCAAACTTTTCCAACCTGTGCAGGGATCGTTTACGAACCGTTTACTGTACGTTCCAAACGATCCTTTTTCAATACTGGTTTGTATGACATGCGCATTTATGTCAGTCGTCAAACATGTCAACTGGAGGTCACACATGTAACTGTTAGGTTTCCTTGAATGTTTTTAATACGGTGAGAATGCCATACCCTATAAATTTTCCTATACCCGTTCCAACCTGACATGATTTTGTTACTGTAAAACGTGAGCGCATGCGTATAAAACCTGTCCTAAACGATTCCCGAACGATCCTTGGGACGATATAAAGGACGGTAGAAATTTAGGGGGTTGGAACAAACATTTTGCCACACGGTTTTGTTCACTGAAGTATTAAAATGGTTATATATTAAACCTTTATATAAAGAAAATATAAAATAAAGAATTTAAATTCAGTAACACTTTTGTATATGAGAAAGTTTTATCTTAGTATATCGGAACAAATTGTTATTCAATATTGTTAGTAGAGTAAAAGGCAGTAGTAGAGTGTTGAGTTCTCTATATTTGATTATACAACTTGGATATTATAAAGAAAACATTTAAACAATATTCTTTAACAAGATTCAAAACAAGAATGAATAAAAAAATATATATGACATCAAGTCATTGCCAGATTGCCAGGTGGAAATCCAACACACCCCCTCACATGGCATTATGTGGTGGTGAATGACTTGAGACCAAGTTTAGTGGAGTGTCTACTTGTCTTCACCCGGTCTAATCCTTTTGTGAAGATATCCGCTGTCATATCGTTGGTTGAGATATACTTCACCTCAATATTTTTCTCCTCCACTAAATTTCGCACATGGTGGTACTTCACATCAATGTGCTTGGTCCTTTTGTGATAGACGGGGTTTTTGGCCAGCTGTTGAGCTCCCATGTTATCACTGTAGATCACAGTCGGGCCACCAACAAACTGGTCCAGTCCTAGTTGGAATAGGATTCTACGAAGACTGAGAGCTTCATTCGATGCATTGGTTAACGCCATGTATTCCGCTTCAGTACTCGATAGAGCGACAGTTGTTTGTCTNCAAGCATTATCAACTAAAATTAAAAAATCATTTATGTTATAGCCTATTTTAACTTGCTGCGAACGGTAGGTATAAATTCAATTAATAGCTTTGCATTATAAGATAGCGTTGTGAAAGTTTAAAATTTAAGAGTTTTAGACTGCTATAAATTTTGAAGCTTTGCGGTAGACTCGAGTCCATTTTCCTTGGCCATGTTGATCGCCTTACTCTCCCCTGTACACATAACCGTCCTAAGCATATCCAAGCACGCACTAAATCTCGGAGAAATGCACCTCCATTCTAGGGCATCCCACGAAACTTTTAAATGGATTAGGTTTAAGACAAGGTTGGGTACAAGTTGTGCCTCTCTGATCTTGTATCTAAACAAGAAGCCTCTAGTATTTTCAAAACTTTGTACTGTTACGTCGCTGTTTTTGAAGTAGTTGGATGGAACAATTTCTTGTTCCTTTTCCCCTACACCGTTGGGTTTGTTAAAGAAATCTCATTGTTTTGCTCGGCGTTTAAAAGATGTTATTTTTGTTGTTGTGTAATTGCAGCAGTAAAGGCTCTTTTCCCTGACAAGTTCTCTTGTCTCAATTATTGTCTTCAACAAAAAATGCCGCAGTTTTAATTTATATTCTCTACGGTGTTTTCTTTCCTTGTATAGCTGATCTATAGCTTTAATTTACATAAAAAAATTAAATTATTTCTGAGCGAAAAGAAAGAAGAATATTTCCCCCAAGTCTGACAGTTTGACATATTTTATCAAGTAATTTTCTTAACCGTATTAATTGGCTCTTCCTTTAACTTTATTCGAACGTCTGTCCTCCAATTATACTAATTACACTGAAGAAGAAGCTAAATAAACACGAATCGTTTGCTAATTAAATCAACTCTTAAAATGCCTGACTGTTTCTCAATATTCTGCTCTATTTATAATGCTTATGTTTAAAAATATATTACTGCATGTTTGATTTCCAACACTGTTCGATAACTTTAAACGTTAATAAAACACCTGAAGCAAGATTGACTCGAACATTGTCTTAAGAGCTTCAGTCGAAATTGTAGAATCCCAATTTGCATACTATAGATCAGATAACATCAACGGGCATTCACAATCGTTCGAATGGATAGATTTTCCAACATCGTTTATATTCGTTTAGCTTGTTCGATCTAGTCTTCTTATTGTATTCTTCCACGCTTAATCGGTCGTCCGTCGAAAGAGGGATGTGCCCAGATAGAACGAACGCTTAAAAAAAAACTGTCTTTTTAGTGACTAGTCGCTTGTGACTAGTTCACGCAAAAGACCAACGTTCCCCATTTTTGAGAGCTAATTTTCCAGTACTATCTTTTTACAACACACTCAAAATTATTTTTCCGTGATTCTTTGATTTATGTATAATTGCGATCTAATAGTCAAACATTAAAGTTTATAGATCTAAATCAGACAAAAAAGGTGTAATCTGTGATCAGTCTGCACAATAACAGATACTCAGCTCCTTCAGTATCTGAAACTCAGCTCCTCAAAGTTAATCTGCTTCGAATGGATCGGTATCTGAGCTCATCGACTATCACAGGAACAGAGATCAAGATATTTTGCTGTAGATACTGATCAGTATCTGAGCTCATATCAGAGATGTTGATGTTGGCTTAAACTGAATTGACACGAGAATGTGACAAGTGTGTATCCAAGTATGAATATTGCCCTTGTGATGTGTGAATGGAACCACTAATATTTGATGAAACATGGGCTGACCATGTGGGCCAACGTTTGATGTGGCGTTGGCTTAAACTAAATTGAGATGAGGGTGAGGCAATTGTGTAGGTAGACATACGTATACATTGAATTCCCCCTTGTGATGTGTGAAAGAAACGCCAATGTTGGATCAATCATTGTTCTGGCCACGTTGGCCAATGTGTAATCCCGGTTTTACAGTCTTAGGAAGAAAAAAGTTGTATTTAGATTAACAGTCGAGTTTTAGGGAGCCAGAGCAGCCGTGTGGGTTAAATAACTTACCACGTCTGCTCGGTCATCACTGAATCATGAGCGGTACGAGATCGTGGGTTCGACTCCTCGCCGTGACGCTCAGATTTATATGTCTCACTATTGGCTGCAACTCTCTACCACGGGTGTAAAAAGGGCTTAAGTGAAGGCCTAATTGCAAGGTTCCAACTAGTGGTTCGTCCTACCCGTCTTGTACTACGACTAGGACCTTGCTACTACTGCTACTAGTACTAAACACATTTTAATAATTCGGCTTGGTTTATAACCCTAACGGAGCACTTCTGAAGTACACAAGGAAGGCAGAGTGGGGTAAAACACTCAGCGACATCTCCCCAGCTACGTAAATGCATTATTATGTATATAGACTAACACGCGTAAAAAAGACTGCAATGGACCTTTTTATAATAAAGGCCAAGATACACTTGCCTTTAATTTGAACAAAAACACGCCAGCTACTTTCACGTGGATATGTTAAGTTGCATGCCTGTAGCTGGCAAGCAAGCAGATAAAAACTTAATAAAACGCCTTGGTATGCCAGTTACTGGCAAATAACTTCGATTGGCATGCAAGCTACTTCCCCAATTTGACGGCATGTCTATATCTGCCCTAACATTAACACTATAATAGATAAACAAGTAATAGATTGGAGTGAAGGACGGCGTTCCTAGCTTTCTGGAACGTAGATTATACCTGGATTTCCTGGGGGTTCCTTTACTCGGGTTATTCTTATATCGGGATGACGCAATGTGGTAGATTCTGCCTTCATCGGTGTTCCTTTGTGAAGGGGGAAGTCGGGACACGACGCAGCTTCTAAGTAAAGCTAGTATAAATACGTCGTCCTTCACTCCAGTCTTCAGTATGTCTTGCTGCTTCAAGTAAACTTCACGATACACCACACTCCTGAAGATGCTTCCAATAGTGGAAGCGAAACGTCGGGCTTCAACCTCCTCGTAACGCGTATTCCATCAGAAAACCAAGCGGTTATTACGAACCTACTCGCAGAAGCCTAGGCACCAAGTTAAATGTTAAAATTAAAATTAAATGTTAAATTTAAAATTAAATGTTAAAGTTAAAATGTTAAATAATGTGCTTTTCTCCGTTCATAAAAAAAAAAATNGTGGGTTAAATAACTTACCACGTCTGCTCGGTCATCACTGAATCATGAGCGGTACGAGACGTGGTTCGAATCCTCGCCGTGACGCTCTGATTTATATGGCTCACTACTGATCGCGGGTAACTAGCTTCGGCGGGTAACTTACTCGGCTGTACAATATACCAGAGGTATAATGTGTGAAGTGGCTGGAACTCTCTACCACGGGTATAGTAAGAAGGGCCTAAGCGATGGACTTAATTACTAGGTTCGAACAAGTGGTTCGTCCGACCCGTCTAGTACTAGTACTAGGACCTTACTACTACTACTACTACTACTACTACTAACAGTCTAGTTTTTTCTTATCTATAAACTCTGCTTCATTTATTTCTTTCCCGGAAAAAAATCTCGTTTCTGAGATATTAAGCTGAAAACTTAATATAAAGTATAACACCTAAATGCTTTCTTAACTAGAAGTAAGAATGCAAAAATGCAAAGTTAATAAAATGTTTTTTCTTTATACATGTATACAAAATACCTCACACTGACTGACTGACATATCACAATATCTCTGAAACCATAGCACCTATGAGAATGAAATTTCCCCTAGGTGCTCTCTAAGAAAATAAAATGCTTTCTTTGGGAAATAACAAATTAGACTTTAAAAATAACTCACTCTGTTGCGAAACAGAGAAATTTAGCTTGATTNACTGTTACGTCGCTGTTTTTGAAGTAGTTGGATGGAACAATTTCTTGTTCCTTTTCCCCTACACCGTTGGGTTTGTTAAAGAAATCTCATTGTTTTGCTCGGCCTTTAAAAGATGTTATTTTTGTTGTTGTGTAATTGCAGCAGTAAAGGCTCTTTTCCCTGACAAGTTCTCTTAATCATCAGGGAGAAACATTTTGAAAATTGGATTCAACGATTTGGATATAAAACGTATCTTTTATCATTATCATTTTCCCGGGAAGAAAAAATTCAATTTCTAAAAAATAATTTAAGTTTCAAATCTTCATTGGGTAGAGATTAGTTATCCAAGAAATTTTAATAACTGTTCAAAATACAATATATATGTATGTAATATATTTCATATAAAAGTCCCATATATTTACAAATAGAAAAGCTAAATTTAAATAGGAAAATTTTGTTATTAAAACTGTGTTAAATTTAAGTTAGCAACCGTTAAAGTGTATACATGTGAGATTTAGTGAGATACGGTCTGAAGAAAAAACTGATAAGTGTGTTATTTATCAATAATTTCTATTTGTTACAATGAGACTGCTAATTATATATTCATCAAGGACAGGGGCTGGAAACGACCAGATTATTTTAACAAAATAAAATTATAGAATTTTTAAAAAAAATAAAGACTGTAATTGAATATAATAATAAAATTATATTTAAATATTTATGAGCAAGAGTAGATTTCACAAAGTCTTAGCAGAAATAAGCAACTTAGTTTCCAAAAGATGTTCAAGCCTTTTAAAAGGTCAATGAGGTTCACAACCTCCAGCTCAAGATTTATGAGTAAACCCTAACGAGTCAAACCTAACCCTTACCTTTTACTAAAACCAGAAATAGAAAGTCCATACGCTCCACCTTCGAGTAGGGAAATCTGCTTTTTAGGGTTTTGTAGATACTTCTCAAAACCCTTATGCCGAGGGTGATGTGTCTGTCTGTCCGTCGCTCTTTGGCTCATAGCGCCCGAACCATTTAAGCTAAAATGCTGAAATTNAAATACTATTTTGACTTTTGTACCCCGTACCCGTGTGTACCAAAATTTTTTTTTCACCCATTCAAATTCTAAACAAAAATTTTCCTATATTACCATAAGCCAATAATACGCAGATTTCTTTGAAAATTCGCTCATTAAGTCACGGTGCATGACTGGAATTTTTTATACAAAAGAGTTTATATATCCCTTAGTCTAACTACCTATTAAGACAAAGGGATATTCCGCCCAATATGCTTTGGGACAAAGGAATATCATACTTTAAAAAGTGTGTATTAAGTCATAAGAAAGTATATTAGATTAAAAAGTAAGTGGGGGGCCCTTTTCTATAAAATTGCCGAATGAAATATGTTACGCTTAACTAACTAACAGGATCAAAATCTAAAGTAGAAAATATTTTTCGATTTATTAGATTGTAGAATATCAAACCAATTTCATAGCGGACTGTAAAAATGTTTTTGCAGCAAATAATATAGTTATAAAGTTATAAAACTAAAGCCATATTTAATCTTCAAGTTTATTTTGAAAACTATAATAAACTTTTTAATGTTTTCTTGTTGCTACACTGATTAATTTATTAGGCTGAATATTTAATCAACTGTTCTCTTCATGAAATTTAATAATTTAATTAATTAAAATTTTATTAAAGTGCATTGTTCTTTAATAACGGATTGGACAGACTCCCTCACAATCTGCTTTAAGCCGTGTTTTAAAGTTATTTCTTAAAGTATCAACATTTTTAAAAAATCCCGTCAAGTACTTGCCAGCAAGTTAAAAAAAGGGTTTCTTCGGCTATAGAACCTAGTGTCAGCGATAAATCAATTCATGTGATATGTCAAGCACTATTTGAAGTTGACACAATTTTTCTTATAAAGTATTTTCATAGCTAATGAAAATATATAAAATCATTTTGGACAATTATTTTGATAACTATAAAATAAATCCACAGTGATGAATTTCATAACGGTATATATACAGAGAAATAGTTGTGCAATAAAATAGTGAGTGCAAAAAAAATGGATTTTAAAACATATCAGTCTGCAGTGAACATTTAGATGTGTGGAGTTTAAGCGGGCTGATTTAGAATTAAATTTTGCATTCATGATCAGAATATTCATTTAGTCATACCCCTTTGCGAGACCGAATAAATAGTTTTAGCTCCGAATTTGGGACAACTTCAAAAATAAAAAGTGATAAGTCCGTGTTTATGGAATAAAATATGGAAACTCTGAAATGTAATGTATTGAAATGTATAATAATATATGATTTGGCAATAAATGGGTCTATCTAAATATATGTCATTTGATTAATTATGATAAATTAATAAAAATAATAATGATTTTGGTGAAAATTGAAAAAAGTATATAGGATGTTTAAAAAAAAATAAAAAACCATTATTATTTAAAAGGGTGTAAAAGTCTAGCACCTTACGATTTAATGACCTAGTCTTTCGTTTTTGAAGTTTTTATTTGTTAAATTAATTCATACAATGAAAGGCACTTTTATTGAAAAGGGCCCCCCTTTTTGTTTTCAGCGAATTTTCGAAGAAAATTAAGCCATTGCAATGGCTTCAAAATTTTTGAAATTTTTTTCTTGGAAATCCGTTTCAGGCCATTCTGAATTGATTCCTAAAATTTAACACTTTTTTATATGTATGCAAGTATGTATATATTATGTATGTATAAATTTCAAACAAATTTTTAAATGTCAATTATATCAAAAGAAAGGATGAGTTCGTTGGCCAGAATTTTTGGAGTTCATTTAGGGGTCAAATTGTGACCATTTAGGGTAAAAAATAGCATAAAAACATGTTTTTTCCATTTTACCCCCTTTTTAAATGAAAATATGGTAAAATTGTACATAACAACAATTACTGTACTCTTAAAGAGCTTTCCAACAATGTGCATCTTGAAGGGTAAATACTATTTTGACTTTTGTACCCCGTACCCGTGTGTACCAAAATTTTTTTTTCACCCATTCAAATTCTAAACAAAAATTTTCCTATATTACCATAAGCCAATAATACGCAGATTTCTTTGAAAATTCGCTCATTAAGTCACGGTGCATGACTGGAATTTTTTATACAAAAGAGTTTATATATCCCTTAGTCTAACTACCTATTAAGACAANCCCAACTTGAAAATTACAACAAATGTAAAATATTGCGCGGTGATCGCAATTGATCGCAGATCGCAGAAATTTGGAGTGTTAAAGTTCGCAATAGGTTTTCTTTCTTTTTGGGCAAAAAAGTTTAACTTATATACCAAATTTCAAGTAAATAGCGTCAGTAGGTTGGGAGATATAATACAAGTTGCGATGGACGGACGGACGGACGCACTACCAAAAGCATAAGGGTTTCTAGGACGACCTAGAAACCCTAAAAACAAACTTGAAAATCTTCGCTGTCTTAACATGTTTGTTTTTCTTTTGTGGCATAGAAGTGAGTTAGAAAAATAGTGTTAGCTGTTCCTTGGACTTTTTGTTAGATATTTTATTTTAATTTTTCAACTATACATTCATTCTTATCTTCGTTTTTTACTTCAACTTTTTTTGTTTCGGACAAGATTGTTGAACAATTCCTTGCGATTTTTCTTGTGTCACAAATGACCTGTGACACTCGTCCCTTCATGTTTATCTTGAATAAGGTGATGAAACTAGAGAACCTTAACGTTAATCTTTTTCTTTTTTAAGGCTTTTAAGATATTATACAAATTCTCTCTATCTTATTTTTGAAATTAAATCTAGCGTGTTTTAAACTTTTTCTTAAGACAAGACTGCAGTTGACGGTACCGAGTTTTATCACAGACTTCTTCACCATATATGTAAACTCAGCACTTATTGCAAATTACCATTTATAACACCATAATTAAGCCATTATGGTTATACAGTATTTAACTCTGGGATTGCACCAAGCGTTCCAATCCCTATCGTATCCAGTTCCTACAATCTTACAGTCCGAAATCCTAAAAAAATAGACTATGCTTCTTTCTATGTCTATAACTTTACATTTCACAACGACCTTAAAGTCCCCTTTGTCCATGATCTACCCATATATTCATATAAATTCTTCTTGATATAAAAACACCCCAATCTTTTAATCCACAACCTATCATTACCATTCATTCCCTGAAAATCCTCCTCGATTAAAGACGATGAGATTTATTGAGCGATGCTTACCTTCTTAATACACAGGATAGAAAAAAACCCGCACTTTTTTTATCTCTTATAGCTCAGCTTCTGTAATAGATAGTGATATGGAGTTTGCGGGGTCTAAAAACTGCATTTTTCTACGTTAAATTTCATATCTTTAACAATAAAAGATGATTGACGCACATCATCCCAAGCACGAAGAATCCTATTTCGAAGTTCATCAACTTCATTTATTCTGCCTCCCACATGCACATGCACTCTTTGCTTTTACCAACCCCAGACAGAATAATCAATTGAATTTAGGTAATTCTGGCATATACAAAGTCTGGGCAATTCTCTTGCAAGTATTGAATTTTGCAAAGAACGATGGGACGGGGCATCATCTTGCATAAACGTGTAATTTGACATTTGATCTTTAATTTCTGGCAAAATTGTGCTTAGCACATCTTCGATGTTCGTTATAACACTAAGGGATTCCTCTCACTTACACAATTATACAAAATGGTTGTTTATTCTATCAAAACTATAATTCCAGACAACGAATTTTTCTTAGACCCTATTTCAAACCGTATTGCATGGCTTTGACCCAATAGTCTTTAAGTAAAAGATATGACATTAAAAGTAGAAAAATGTAATGTAGTTTTTAAACCCCGCAAATTCCATATCTCTATCTATTACACAAGCTGAGCTATATATAAGTGTTCAAAAAAGTGCTTTTTTTGTCCACCAATTCATGCTAGTTTCTGAGAGTACTGTTAATGGACAGTTCCAAACTTCTATTCGATCAAGTCATTGTTAAAACATACATAATTTATTGCTTATAATATGAAATTATTTATGTAGTTGCAATTTTGTATTAAAAAAAGAAAAAGTATCCAAAAAGTCAATTAAAAACTATAGGGTTTATATATTTTATCACCCCCGCAATTTAATGAAATAAAATTTAGAATTTTGTACATGTATTTAATTAATTGTAAATACTTTTTAATTACATTTTATACAATTTAGTGTAAAGCAGTAGGCTTAATATATTGTTTATCTACTCTGATATTACATAACCTACGCGTTGGTATGTAAGAGTAGACTCGTCTTTGGGTATATATATTTGAGAATGGAATTTATAGGAGATAAGGCTACGGGCCAAAGCATAGGGAGGGACTCCCTACTCCCTACGACCATTACCAAGATATAAACTACTGACAATGGCCCAGTTTAAATCATAACTAACTCAAGATAATCATGCAACTACATTTCGCAACCATTTCTCCCCCCCTTGAAATACCCATTACAAATGATAGCCTATAAAACATAGGCTTTAATGAGTGTTTAAATCAAAATTTTAGGTTGGATTTGCGAAAGTTCTAGTCCGTAGATTATATTTTAATAATTAGGACGTAATGGTTGGGATTGAGATAGAACTGAAATATCGACTTTTAAAAATGATCTCATTCTATTTAGTAAAACATCCTACTTCATGAAGTGGTCGTTTGCCACAAGTGAATTGTTTTTGTATTATACGATATATACCCAAACATAATTCCTGACGAATATAAACCATTTAAAGAAACAGTATAAAAAAACAAAAAAAACAAAAAAAAAACAAAAAACAATACATATTGCCTAAAGTAAGACGCAATAAAGTGAGTGTTAAAGGTAGTTAGAGGAGTGTTTAGGGGTAGTTAAAGTTAGTACTAAGAGATGAACCAACATTTTAAACCCTGTAAAAGTAAAATACGTAAAAACATAAGTATTTTCCTAGATAAAAGCGTTGTAATTTTAGTGCGAGATAAAACAACAAGTTATAGACTCTAACTTATAAATAGGCACTAGCTAAAGTTCTAAGTACCAATTTTTAGTCATTCAAAATTAATTCTTACATATTTCCCCAAATTAAAGAAACAGCTTAAACTGAAGTAAATTCAATTTTATAGGATTGATTGTTTTTGAAAACTTAATTATTTTTTTGAAGTGCAAACGTTTTAATGTGCTTCTAAATAGAACTTGTTGGTATATCTTTCGTACATCTAAAATAACATATGATCATTATACTCCTTGCTCTAGAACTAGAGCAACATTTTTCGTAGGTAAAATAAAGATAACATAGAACTAAATATTTTTTAAAAAAGTGTTTATGATCGATATCTGTTGGCTTTTGATATTACAGGGTCGATTTTAAATAGAAGCTATTTACTATACTTATATTACTATACTATATATTACTTGTAAACTATTATATTACTATATACTATATACTACTATACTATACAGGGTGACCGGAAGTTAACCAGCCAAACTTCATGGTTAGTATCTATGGCCAAATTAGAACAAAAAATGTCGAGTAAGCATATGTCCAATTCTCAATAGTTCTCGAGATATCGATTTATTTCTTTTTTTTAAGTGTTTCACGAAAATTTTCAAAAAATGCCAAATATCTCAAAAACTAAATGAGATAGAGAAATCAGGGTTAGGAACAATTTTAAAGAGCATAAAAAAACCTTTCAGAATCACTCATTTATTTTCAAAT
>KZ651287.1:372524-391113 GCA_001010745.2 Gerris buenoi
TTTTTTTTTTTTTTTTTTTTTTTTTTTTTTTTTTTTTTTTTTTTTTTCAATATGATATTAACTCGTTAGGATGTTTTAAACAAATTTTAATAATTCTTTAAAAAAGTTAGCAAAGTGTACTTTAGTTGCAGAGCCATAAGCGAGGATATCATAGAATAATCCAGATTCGGCTAAGGCGTAGTAAACTGTTTTCAGGATATTAAGGGAAGCTAATTTACGTAATATTACAAAACCGTGAAGTGTTTCCTTAGTTGGTTAATATTAAAAGTCGATATGGGTCTTCCAGCATAAATTTTGATCGATAATTACTTCTAAGAATTTGACAAAATTTTCCTTTTGGATTTTTTGGCTTCTACAGAGTAAACATTATTTGTTGAAAAAATATTTACAGTGTCACAATCACATCTGAGCAATAATAACTTCAGGTTTCAAATACCTGCTGAAAAAAGAGGTAGAGTCATCTAAGCTTGAACTATTTTAGATGTAAACCATACTATTCACCTATCGCTGGTTTTAAGTTATTTATTTTCTTTCTCTTTTCACTGAAAAACTTTTAAAACGATCCCTTCGCTCTGTGATAACATTTTAAAAATTAATTGTGACAAATTTATGAATTTTTTAACAAGCAATTATGACAAGAGAAGTTAATAAAAGGTATCATAACAATATTATATTGTCACCACAATTTTATATTAATAATAAATTTTATATTAATAATATGCGTATCAACATTTATACTGTCTTCAGTGTAATTGTAATTTTCAGTGTAATTTTTGTAATCTCTAAACACTTATGTTGTGTGTTACTTATGTGTTTACTTATGTTGTTTGTATACACACTGAAGATGATATAAATGTCGAAACGCGTATGTTTATTAATATAAAATTATAGAGACAATATTGTAATGTAACGTCCATTTTTATTAACCTCTCTAGTTACAATTATGAATTGTTCATTATAAAATCATAATTATCATACTTTTTACCATAATAACTATGGAATAGTATTCATCTTTAGAATATTCCATTTAAAATGTATTGCTTAGTATATTTATGCAGAGAAATAAATTGCTCCCTGTTACTTAAATGTGCAAATATTACATGCCAGAGAGTATAGACTTTTCCTTTCTAAACACGTATAATCGTGTACAAAGCTACGTAGGATCAAATTAAATTATCACGCTTCAAAAACAATTATCGTATATTCATATTTTAATCATGAATTTATACTTAAATTTTACTAAAACCAAATACTTTGCATTATACATATTATAACAAGAAAGAAATTAAGTATACATTGTTTTTTTTGTTTTTTTATAACGAGTTATTTTTTATAACTTAGGTACAGTGCCAAGAGGGGGGTAATAGAGTATCCAAAAGGGAAAGTTTTCTTATTTTTAGTTTTCGATAAAAACTTCGTCTTGTTCTTAAACTTCTAAAGAATCTAGTATTTTCTTGATTTTGTGTACAGGGTTTTTAAAAAAAGTTTCTCAAAAACTGTTAAAAAATTACCAAGAGTAAACTAACCTTATTTTTGATGGTAGAAAATTTATAAAAATAGAGTCGGAATTTGCGAAGAAGTAGGGTGGCATTACTATTGTGATAAATTATATGATATACATTTTTTTTTTTTTTTAATCTGCTGAGGTTTTGGTTTTTTGTGACTTTTCTAATAAGGTGTGAATGTTAAATCCGGGGGCAGTGCCCCAGCCAAGTCGAGCACAGCGTACCATCCTTTACTGGAACCTATTCAAGGCATTTCAAAGCAATTTACTGTACAAGGCATTTTGGACCAAGATGGTAGAATAGAGAGGTGGGCTCATTCCCTAAGAACCGAGGGTTCGGGTTTCATCGACAATCTTCGTAAAACGCTCGGGTGTGACGTCATTCGGCGTCCCAAGCTCGACCATTTCTTATAACTTCTATACAATTAAACTAACTTTTTATTAGTTTTTATCAAATTAAGTGACTTTTTTACGTTAATTGGCCCCTCAGACCCCATATAATGTTAAATAAATGTTTAAAAAACCAAAACATACGTTACTATTAAAATTATTATATTTTTATTTAACCTTTTTACGTGAAATAAAAATAATCTTCTCTTGAATACTTTTCTTCTAAATTAAAATTATACTAGTACGAATTATTATTAATATAAGTAAAATACATAGTGTAGAAACTTCGTAAGAAGAGAAACGATGGAAGTTTTANTAATAATATACCTAAATATTTTCTGAAGGTTTAGATTTTTAAAACAAATCTTATTTTTAAACTGTTTTAGTAATTAACATTTTTCACTTATAAAATAAAATATACATATCAACATGTTCAGAATTTATTTAGCTACACGTTAAAAAAAAAGAGTAGCGCTTTAAGTGCAAAATTAAAGGCATGAGGTTAAATTAAACAAAACTAGTCGCAATTATTAATAGATAACAATAGACAACAATTAATAGACAAACGGTGAAATATGGGCAGCCAGCCTACGTCACTGGCAGTCACTGTCTCCCTAGAATGTGGGCGTGGTCAAGTTCTCGTTTTTAAGCCTAATGAGCCCACCTGTATTTCATTTCACCTTGATTTTGGACCCCCTCTATTATCTTAATAAAGATACTTAGATATGTAAAGGAATTTTAAATTAGAGTTCATTACAAACTGAACTAGAAATAAAATAATTCACACCTCTACCCATATTAGTCCATAAGATATATGGGCCTAAAGTTTTGTTACTTGAAATGTTGTATATTGGTAAAAAATAAAGGGGAAATTCAGAAATCTGGTTCTTTGATCCTCTCGAGGCTAATTGAAAACCCGCCTATTAAAAAAAATGAATAATAATAACGTGTTCTACTAGCGCTTTCTAGTAGATATTTTTGAAACTAAAGTATTAGTATTTTGTATTGGAAAAAGAGTAATTATTGATCTTTATTAAGTTTTGAGCTTGAACATTATAAACATACACTTCCCGCTTGTCTGCACACGCACACTAGATGATTAAAAGAAGAAACAGTCTCTCCACGTAAATATTTATTTAAACAAAGCGGCTTTCGGCCTCTATAAGGCCATCTTCAGTGCCTAAACAAACCAAAAAATCGAACACTAATTAAAATGTCAAAAAAGAAAACCGAGACAAAATAAATACGGAACAACAGTCATGGGAAAACAAAACAATACAAATTAAAAAGGTACACATAAAAAACTGTCTAACAATAAGATAAAATAACGTCATAGTAACTGAGTTAAGAATGTCACCAATAAAATTAACATTATCAAAAAGAAAAATAAATACATACATACATATAAAAATAAATCATACATATAAAAATAAATACATTTTTCCGTCATAAGAATTGAGAAGGAAATTTAAACTTTTAAGGTTTTAGAGGTATAAATACAAATGTTAGAGGTATTAAAATTAAAAAAAAAAATTAATTAATAAATGAAAAACATGAATTAAACAAAGCATATAAAAATAAAATACAAATCATTAAAAATGAAGCTAAGAATGAACAAACAGAGAGTAAAGAAGTGATCCTACCGAAAAAGCTGGAAATGTGAATCAACTAAAAAGGCTCATAGGGATGGGTGAGTCATGCGAAGCCAGAAGCTGGCACAAGACTGATCCGTGTACTGGCTCCAGCCATGACCTTGAGAAGAGTCACCTCTCTCATTGACGTTTCCATCCGAGCCCTTGCGATGCTGGCTTCGTATAATGTCAATCTTCTCCAGCGAGTCCAATCTCCGACCTTTTTGGGCGACATGCATAAACCCAATCTTGTTTTCTGCATTGAAATGGCCGTGCTCGTGAAGGTGCTGGTAGAACTTACTGTTTGTTCGTTGCAGATGCTCTCTAGCTCTTATTTTATAAGAGCGCCCTGTCTGCCCGACATACTCACAGCTTCACACTCTCCACAGACCATGATGTAGACCCCGCTTTTATTCTCAGGTAAAACCGGGTCTTTAACCGTACTCAGTTGAGCCCTTAGCGATCTATTTATGCTGAAACCCACGTTAAATTATGTTTGGCTAAAGTCCGAAATACTCCCGAAATAAGGGATAGAGCACCAAATTCGTTCTTGGGACTCGCGTTCACCGCCCATAGCACGCAACACTAGCTTCCGGCTTTTCTTCTCGACCATCCTATCTATCAACGTATTCGAGTATCCGTTGTTGACCGCTATAAGCATAATTGTCCGTAACTCCTTGTCATAAGCATGGCTGTCATAAGCTGTCATAAGCATGGCTGTCATAAGCACCTTCTACTGTCCAAAGGCGTGGTCAGTAGAAGGTGGATCATCGAGTTGAAGGCCGCCAGCTTGTGGCCCCAAGGGTGGCAAGACTCCGCCGGTATAATTGCATCCGTGGCCGTAGGCTTTCGGTAGATTTCATATCTCAAGGTGTCTGAAGTCCTGATGACACTAAGGTCTAGAAAGTTTAACCGATTGTCTTCCTCAACCTCTATAGTAAACTCTATAGTCGGAAAGCAACCGTTAAGATATCCCAGAAATTCATTCAGTTGCTCAGTGGTCCCTGTCCATATACAAAACACGTCGTCCACATATCTAACCCATTTAAATATGTGTTAAAAAAACGGGTTGTGCGGCTTATCTACAAACTCTTTGTAGTAATAGTGAATAAACACGTCTACCCCCAGCGCAGACAACGGAGCAACCATTGTGAAACCAGCTGTCGCAGAATAAATTTCACCATTATAACTGAAATAATTCGGAGAAAAGCATAATTCTAGCAGCTGCATGAATTATGCTGAATGAATTATGCAGCTGCATGAATTTTGTTCAGTTATAGAGGCCGAAAGCCGCTTTGTTTAAATAAATATTTACGTGGAGAGACTGTTTCTTCTTCTTTTAATGATGAACTCCACTATCGCTCCATATTCTGTCTTACTAGATGATTGTTTTGTTCAAAGTGAACACCCCACGTGTTACATGCTTTGCCACATTGTCTTTTCGTTTGAAACTTCTTATTCTAAAAGATGATAATTATTTCCTGTTACTATTTTTTTTTTTTTTTTTTTTTTTATTAATAATACCTTTATTGAAATTTAATATACAATAATTATATACAATTAGCACATTTCAGGTTATCTCTCCACTAGAGAACATGTAGTTCTGTGCCGTGAAGAGAGAGTTCTTACTTTCAAATTTTTCTTATGCTTCTTTTATAGTTTAATTAGTTATGATATAATTATTTAGTTATTATTTAAATTTTTTGTTAGTATCATAATTATTCTAGTGGCTATATTGAGGATTATATTTATATTTTTATATTATTAGTATCTATATTAGTATTCTTATATAATTAATTTGTTTTTTATTAATCTATATTTTATTTTATTTTTCTTTTAAGAATAATATATTATATAATGTATATTTATCTTATTATTTATATAATTTGTATAATACATATATTCAATTATTAATTAATTAATTTAAATCTATTTATTTATTTATTTTTTGAGATTATTATAATTATTTTATTTATTTATTTATTTTTAAATTAATTTAGAAGAATATGGTTTTTTATTTTAGTTTTAAATAGTTCAAATTTATGTATACTCTTAAGCTCATTGGGTAATTGATTAAATAACAATACTGCTTTATAAGACCAGTGTCTTTGTGCCATCGAGGTTCTAAGAGATGGTACTACGTAATGACCTTTGGTTTGACCTCTAGTTATTATGACATGGTCAATTTTCTCTAAGTCGTGTTTACCTTCCTGCAGGTGGGTTAGACATTTATATTGATATAACTGTTTGAGAGTTAGTATCGAAAGCTGTTTAAATAGTGGTTCTGAGTGTTCCATACGTCTTTTATTTAATATAATTCTTACAAAAGCTTTTTGTTTAACAAATATTTTTCTTTGATAGAGTCACAAGCTGACCCCCACGAGATAAGTCCATATTGTATAATTGAGTCGACTATACCGAAATATAAGACTCTCAACTGCGAGATCAATCACATTATTTATTTCCTATTATTTCTATCTCTTCTTATAGATTATGTACATATTATATGTTCAACAAGAACAATATGCTAAGAAACGAATATTAGTTTAAAAAAGATGTGAAATCTCAAAAAAAGCATTTGTGTAAAAAACTAAGTCTGGCGTAAAACGTTGTGAGATCATTGGTTTGGCCAAGTTTTCTGTTTGAACTACCGTTTTCTAAATGAATTATTATTGATTACAGACTTCGGTCTGTATAAGCTAAATCTTTCCTGTTTTTAGTCTATTTTACTTTCATTATGGATTTTTGCTTCCGAGTTTACCGAAGGTAACGGAAGCATTGTGTTCACTTTTGAGAACGAAAAACTTTTATGTCTCCGATTTTAAAAATTTCAATACAGAAATCCGTTTCAGACATCAGGTAACATTTTTGGTCTCGTGTCTGTCGGTCTGTGTATCCGCGAATTTTGAAACGTCCGACGATAACTTTAGTAATTTTTGACCGATTTTGATGAAATTTGGTACACATGTTCATTTTACCAATGCCCAGGACGAGTTTGTTGGACAACGTTATCCGTCCAAGCGTTCACGCGCAACGCTCTCGTAAACGTGAACTTCAAATTTAAAATTGGAATTTCAGGCCGGGAAAAAAATCTAACTTCATCTATTGAATGAGACAAACATTTTTTACAAATACAATTTTTTAGTGAAACTAACAGCGACACCGCTATAATGTGTTAAAGATCGCTAAAACTATTTATAGTTTTTAGACAATAAACAATATAACAATAATGTTAATGTTAATATAAAAATAAAGTACATAATAGGATGCGAGGAAGCTATGGTCCACACTAATTGGCAGTCTATTTTTTATTCAAATGAGTATATTTCGACAATTCACTCTGTATTGTTAAATATTAATGTTGTTTTGTGGGTGTAGAGTATACGCATTTTTTTTTAATGCAATATGAAAAAAGCTATTTACTTTTATTTATGTGTGATGGATTACTTTATATATGCATTTGAAGCAACGGAGAATATTGAATGAATAAAAGAAATTTAATTTGCTAATATTAAACTAGACGTTTGATAGGGGGAAAAAAGAACTAACATAATTTCTCCTCATTGTTTTTCTGTTTCTACCCTCCTTTTTATATTATAAAGTGAAAATTTGTTATAGATAGGAAAAAAATATTTACTATAGAATATTGTATAAATGAAATAAAATTTTTAATTTTCTGAGATACTTCTGCTTGTTCTTTATTTTTTATTACCTCAAGCAAGCATTAATTACTTGATAAGTTACATAATAAAATTACACTGGTGGATACACTTAGTAAAATAGAAACACATGTATTTGTATTAAATATAAAACATTTTATTCAAAGATATATGATCAATTATATTGCTTTCAAGTGAGACTGAAAGAATACTCTTAATACTTACTTGTAAAGTAAATCTGTATGCAACACATTTTTAAAGTTCATATCAATAAATAGTTTCTCTAGCCTCCAAGTTTAAATAAAATAAATCATATAAGTGATGAATCCATACAAATGATTTTAATAGCACAAATAATAGCAACTATCATCACAGCAATTTTTTTAATATAATATTAATATTATAGATAGATAATATAATATAATGTCGAAACAAGTTTTACAAAACAAAAGAATACAATATTGCATATAATAATATATACGAACACATACATTATATAAATAATTTTTGTGCAAATAAGAACTGAACTTGTTTTTTTTTAAGAAAAACCCTGAAGTAAGAAAATTTCATTTTTTTCTCAATGTTTTGCAATAAAATGTTTTCCATTTAATTTATCGTTAAGTTTATGAAAGTGGCACAAGGTTACTTGCTCCTATAAAAATAACAATATTTTGAAAAAAACCATTGCATTATCTTTTGTAAAAGTCTTGTATGAATATAAAATTCATCTGAAAATAATATTTAATATACTACATGTATTTTAAATTAAAATTATTTTGTTTTATATTAGTTTTATTCCAAGATATAAATGCTCAAAAAAAACCATCTAGCTCTGCAATATAGAAAAAAAGAAAAGGAAATTCATTAAAGAAATACTTAAGCGCTCATTGAAATATCATTTTTCCAAAATTCTTTTTAATTTCTTTCTCTAGCAGCTTAGGTTAATAACTTTTTTTAGCTTATTAATATATTGTCAGTTGCCACAGCATTTTGCTGATTTGATCATGTATTTAAATATAGTATTACTTTTTGTATTTTATAGTTGTTAGATCAATAAATGGCTTATTTATTTATTTATAATATATTGTCATATAATATGTGTTATTTTTTCTGTTCCAGGTATGAGTCTCCTCAATACATAATTCCTTTTAACTTCATGTTGTAAGTAAGTTATTATATTATACAAATACTAAGTATCATTATTACTATTAATCTTCATTTCCTGGTCGTGGTATGTATAGATAGAGTTCAATTGATAGTATGCTCAAAATGGGAAAGAGTTAATTTTTTTTTTTTTTTTTTTTTACTGGATGAGAATTGAGGTGGGAGGTTATTAATGTGGATTTTGGTTCACGAAAAAGAGAGATATTGTAGATCCAGTACCAATTTTAAAACTTTATACCCTCTATTTGTAAATCTCAGTTAACATATGAAGCTCTGCGTCATTATTTGTCGACGGGAATCTGCTCAACAAAAAAGAGGTTCCTCATTGCCAATTATAATTTTTCGGGTTCCAAGTAGTTATAGATGTCCATATTAAATTGGATCCTAGTGCCTTGTAAAAGGGAGGGTTATTGTCGAATGATAGCGAAAATACTCATTAAATTCGAATTTGATGATATGTTATCACGATATTTGCGGACAAACTTTATTTCTATATTTGGATTACAACTATCAGATACAATTTTCTTTCGTGTTTATCTTGTTTTTATATTAGTGTTTACATTAGAATGTAATGAATACAAACAAAAATAACGACCTAGAAATAACTTCTAATTATAAAATCCTTTATTGGTTGCCAAACACACGGGAAATTGGAAATTGCTATATTTATCACAAAGGACAAAATAATTTAAAATATAAATGGTAAAGTTTGTTACTTTGATTTAATATACAGAAATAACTGTAGTATATAATACAAGAATACCATAAAACAGTGGTACAACAACACAGATTTGTAATGTCGAAAAAAAAAAACCATCTATTCTTTGAGGTAGACAAATTGAATATTTAATAGATTTTATATAAAATATTAAGGACAAAGAAAGATGTTAATTATAGACGTAAAAACTCTTTTGCGGGGGTTTTCTGGTGACTTTAAAATAAGATTTTCTTTTTTTTTCATTTATTTTTTTCCCCCAATGCTAAAGGTTTTTAACCTAAAAGGCAGTTGATCATCTTCAAAAATACCTTCTTTTTTTTTGTTTGTGTAACCATATTTTGTAGAATTTTTTTTGTTATATCAGAATTATTTTTCCCATTATCAATAGTTACAGTCTATAAGATAAGAGTTGGCACAATCGAAGGCGAGAAACAACAAACGTGGGGGTAGTTTTGGGGTTATAAAAAGGGGAAATTAGTGATGCCATGTTACATTTTTTTTGTGGAAGAGGGGTAGAGTAGAGCATACTTTTTCTGAAGTTGCATTCAACATGGGGGACCAATAAAATCTTTTCCCTCAAAATTTTCCCACCTGTTGATTGTGCCAACTCTAATCTTATAGACTGTAAGCTCTTAATATAATGAAAATTAGTTAAAAACAATACATCTCAAAAAAACTTGAAATTTTAAGAAAATGAAGGCTTGTTTATTTTTAGGCTAGGCGCGCAAGACTATTTTTAAGGCTAAAAGCAAAAGATTGTTGGACGGCGACAATTTTGTCTTTTGCACCGGGAGACAGCCTCCTCTGACACCCCGCAAACAGTCTGCAGACTGTTGTCCGAGTGGGCGCCTAGACTTAAAAACAAACAAAATATTTTGGAAAAAACGAAACAGTTTTTTTTTTTTTTTTTTTTTAATTTACATCTCTAGTTTTGATATTTCCGACCTTAGTAAGTTCTAACCCCTTGTTAATGTGGCCCCTTGTGTGAATTTACTTAATTATGACAAATTGTTTTGAGGTATTTTATTGATTATCGCATATCATGTTAAATTATTTTATTTTAAGTAGTTCATCGTTAGTTTGATCATTTGTTGAACTGGTTCAAGTTGTTCCCCTTTATAGTTGAAATCTGTTAAATGTGTATCAGTTGGTATAATGGTGTATCATTCCTGAAATATATCTTAGTCTAATATTGTACGTTATCACTTGTTATTACCACTCCAAATAGCTTCATTAAGCCTCGTTCACACGATGACACTAATGTCGCGACATTTAATGCCGTGACACTGCTTGACACTCAGTGTCTTAAGCCTTGTTCACACGATGACACTAATGTCGCGACATTTAATGCCGTGACACTGCATGACACTCAGTGTCTTAGTTATAGTGCGTTTAGTGCCGTGACACACTACTGTTCATACTTCGACACTGGCGACACTAATGTCGTGACATTGAATGTCGCGACATTAGTCATCGTGTGAACGAGGCTTTGTAGTCTTTAATCATCCTTCCATGCAACTACATATATGCTACTTTATACCATTCTACCTGCAAATATTGCTCCTTCTTTCTTTAGCAATCCTGGTATACGAGGTGAAAATTACATTTGTTTATAGTTATTGGATTTAATGTTTATAAGAACACTATGTCTTGCTTCCGTTCCGGGCTTACCGAAAGTGATAATGGAAGCTATGTGATCGTTCTGAAGAACGTGAATTGTTCATGATTAACTTATTGTTGGTCCCATATTAATTTGGATTGTTACTCCCCGATGTTTTTTTAGACTATAAATGGCTTTAACTAAATAACTATTAAGACAAAGGGAAGTTCAGTCCAATTTACTTTGCGACAAAGGAATATCACACTTCCGTTTTTAAAAGGGGAGTAACAGTCAGAAAAAGAATATTCTGTACACTTTCTTTAGATTTTTACTCCCATCTGTTTTGTTTATAAGGGGAGTAACAATTTAAAAAAGTGCCTTAATTTCTTTTGTTACACTCATTTAATATTGAATAAAAAAAAGTGACTCCACTAAAAATCGGAAGAATCAACTTTTTAATTCCCAGTGGGAAGCACTTTTTATACTTTTTTGACCCCTTCATAAATAGTACGTGGGGAAACTATGTGCCACATAAATTGGCAGATTTGTTTTGTACAATATTGAATTTTTGATGCCTCGTTCGTTGTTGCTCTGACCGTTATTGCGCTTATTCAATAAAGTAAAGAAAAAAGGTCTTAATACTTCAAACTTTGTCCTTTATCAAAAAATGAAAAAAAACAAAAACAATAATAATAAAAGAAAAATATTCTTTTTATTTCACTTTTTACTTAAAAACTTAAAACATAGCTTTTTCTCTCCTAATGGCATAGAAGATTGACGAAGTTTTTGTTCCGATTGATTCAAAAGTCCTCTCTTCTTGCTTTGAAATTATAGAAAAAAATGTTTTTCTCCTAAATAACGTTCGTTGTTTTTTTTTAAATTAATTAATTGTTGTACGGATCTTATTTATTATTTAAACTAAAGTTTTACTGTCTTATTTTTAAAGTGGATTGCATCTCATACTCAATGTTTATGACTAATTATTTTCAGTAATAATAAATTATTTGGGTAAGGTTACATTAGAGTTTATAAATAAACGTGAATAGCAATCTTCATCTTAAGTTTGTTTTTTTCACAAGAATTTTACCACTTTTTTACACTCGTATGCTCTACCTAGTTAAAAAGGACCGTGGCAATTATATACGGCATTTTTGTTTTACCTAAGTACTCTGTGAGACCCAATTAGTGATGTTGGCGTCATTTAGTTGATTTCTGTCACCGTCCTGAAATATATTTGTGCTTTTTGACATTTTAATGTCTTTACTTTACACACATAAACTCGAAAATTGGTACCAAAAAACGGCACCTAAACGCGTTACATTGCCAAAATAAAATAAAATGAACAAATAATAAATAAATTTAATATTTTAAAATAATGTTTTATGTATAAGTGAATACATTTACTTTCGAAAGTATGTCGTACGAATCAAGGCTCGTGATGTTAATCGTCGGTACACGCCTAACGAACACTGCTAAGCGAACCAGGCAATATGTCATGTCGATTGCTAACCCGGAGCGAAACATGAAAATGTCTCACTGTCATGCAGACTCGTATGCAAGAAATTTTATATATATTTTTTTTAAATTTTTACATACCTGTGCTGTTAACTATGGGTTTGATTTTATTACAAATCGGAAGAAATGTTCTATTAGTTTGGTAAGAATTATTTAAAATATATATGATATAAAATTTAAAATTGGACTATTTAATTTTTCCTAATAATTAAACTCTCTGTAATTATTGATTTAAATTTAATAAAAATTATGTCATCTTTTTGCTTCCAAGCTTACCAATGGTTACCGAAGTGACACTTCTTTAGATTTTTTCCCCCATTATAAAAAAAACCGATAGGATCAATCTAAAGACACAATCTAAAGATGGTGTAAGAAGTGTTCTTTAGACTGATATATTGGATTAAACATACCTTTGTTTTATGAGTTATTTAGTCAAAGTCTAAAAAGAACATATGGGAGTAACAATCTAAAGAAATACCACAGAAGCTATGTCATTTTTCTTAATAAAAACTATCATTTTCTTGTCTGTCTGTCACTCAATTTATGCAAACCAACATTTCTTTAGAACTATTCGGCCGATTTTAATTGCATTTGGATGCTAGGTCATAATTAGTCCATTAGTCCATTGTTGGTCCTATATAAGCTTAAACTTTCTGCGCCCATTTTTTCGTCTTCCTCATGCGCACACACATACATTTACTTACACCTATGTACCTAATAAGTTTTCATCTATTTTTTGACAAATTTAAGTGGTATGTCAAATTTGTTGCTGGTCCCAAATTAATTTTAAACTTCTGCACTCTATAAATGTTTCTGAATTGATTCTTTTATTCATGTTAAAAATCAAAACGATTATGAGATTTAAAATAAAAGGTGGAAAAATATTAAATACTCGCTGTAGATAATAATGGTTTTTACCTTATTTTATACGTTATAAAAACGCGAGGAAGCTATGTGCTTAATTTCTTTAGGAGGCTATTTTTTCAATTGCCTATTCGTCTTAGGATTAACAGAAATGTCAAAAATTATATGTAATTTCAATTGAATTATACGGTAAACATTTTTGTTACTATGATTTACGTATGTTTTTATAATTAATTACTTCTGGTGGTAGTGCTTACGGTTATGTTTTATTCTTTATTTTTAATATATAAATGATGTTTAGTTAAGCGATTTTTTTGTGACTATTTAAAAGTTAATAGGAGAATTTACGATGTGACCCGTGCATATGGGTGTTTTGGCCGGGCGTGCGCCCTTGTCTCACCAAGACTCCGCACCGAAGGGCCTGGCCCTTACCACCCCAGTCCTTTGCCAACCTCCCGCATCTAACCATATCAATCCGTGAACCTTTTACCTCTAAAATCCGATTTCATTTTTTGAATTATTGTTTAACACAAAACAAAAACGGTTTTTTGTTAAATTATTGACAGTCGATTATTTTTTTTTCGTGTTCGGTTCATAAAAAAAAATCGTGAATTGAAAGTAAAATTTAATCGTTTTTTTTTTCTTTTAAAAAAAAGTTCGTTTATTTTTTTTAACAGTTGTGCGAAAATTCGGTTTATAATTGAGTGTGTGAACATTTATATGTTATGGTAAAAAAAAATTCATCTGGATTAAATTTTCCAAACGCCAGGGCCAACTTGACAACAATTGGGTTTATTTTTAACATTTTTATTTAATTTTATTACTCGTTTAAATTTTGCTTATTTTATTTGCTGTTGAACTAAAATGGTTTAATATGGTTCGATTATAATTTTAATCAAAATATGTATAAATNATATATAAAGCTAATACTTTTTTATTAAACATAAAATTTTAGTTCTATGTTCTCATAATATTTTTTCTATTGTTATTATATATTTTTTTATTTATTGATTATTCATCATAAGGAAATGTGATGACCTTCTTTTGGTACTAGTAATAATATTTAATTAATGGTTATATTTGTTACTACAAAATCATTATAAAATTAAATTTAATATCTTTTGTTAAGGATAAAGGCACTGACTTCTATAGTTGTACTTACATTTATAGATTATTTGAAGTATTATTATTTTCATAGGAATCATTTTCCTGAATTGCAACAGCTTATAACGGTGGTAGTTATAGAGAGAGGATTCTAAGACTAGTCGCAGATATCTTACTACTGTTAGTGTTTAAGATTAGGAAGTAGAGTACTATAGTTACTGTAATTTCTAGCTTCCATCCAATTCAGTTTGTTCGTTCGCTCAATCGGAAAATAAAGGAAATTATAATGGCAGTTTTAGATGGGTTGTGTTCGGTTTATGACTGTATTTATTTTAGTTACTTAGACATTCTAAATCGAACTCAAAGAACGAATCTTAATAGACTATAAATGGCTTTAACTAAATAACTATTAAGACAAAGGGAAGTTCAGTCCAATTTACTTTGCGACAAAGGAATATCACACTTCCGTTTTTAAAAGGGGAGTAACAGTCAGAAAAAGAATATTCTGTACACTTTCTTTAGATTTTTACTCCCATCTGTTTTGTTTATAAGGGGAGTAACAATCTAAAGAAGAACATTCCGTACACCTTCTTTAGATTTTTACTCCNCTAATTCTATCGTATAATTAACCAGGATTTTATTCATGCGTGTAATGTAATTATTTCGGATAGAATGTTTAGTATTTTGGCACGTGGTAGAAAAAAATATCATCTATGGTCAAAAGTCGATTATACTTAGGAAAATAATTGTTTGAAATTAAAACAAATTTTACAAGAATATGAGGACGACACATTTTAAAATTTAAAATTACCCAACAAATTATTTTAATTATAACTTATTTTAATTTCCCAAAATTAGTGAAGCTTGATAATATTGTTGAATTATCTCTGTTTTTAGCATTGAATCTAGTTTTATTAGGATTATCTTTTATAAAAATCTTAGTTTCTAGTTATATTTTTAATTCACGAAATAATTTCCTTTTAATTTAAATAATGTTTTCTTGAATTATAATATCTTTCTAAATAAGTTATTTGTACTCAAGAACCATGTGGTTCTGATCACCTGTCGTTATAATGCCTAATATAGCTGTGGTATTCAATTTCATCGAAGGCAGTATTAGACAGTTTGCAGTATCTCACGGGTCAGTAATCCAAATAGAAATTATTATGTAACCAAAGAATCCAAATATTTAAAAAAAAAAAAAAAATCCTTCCTCTCTCCTCCTTGTTGCAAATTTCTTCTCTCCTCTTTGGTTCGTATCCTACTTTCTTCGTATCCTACCCTCCGGGTTTTTGCTCTTGTTCGTTCATAAAGCTTATTTTGTGGGCTGTACAATTAGGCTCTGGCCAAATGTTAGACTCTTCTAAATCTTTCAGATGGTGTTGATCCTAAGGTTTCGCCTGTCAGGTCGGCACTGTAGGAGCCTACCAATCCATGTAATGCTGTAACTTTTTTTTACTCCTGAACTGACCGAAGGTAACAGGAGAATTGTGATTGTTATGATGGGCAAAATATTGTAGGGCGCAGATGTTTTTTTTATACCTTAAAATTAAAAACACTCAAAGACCCATATTACCGGTTTCAGATATCAGGGAACATTTTTGGGCTCTTGTCCTTCTATCAAACATATTTGCGAACCACCATACCTTAAAAAACTACTTGTCCGATTTTAATGAACTTTTGATGGTACTACATATTAGCCTATTGCTGGTCCCTAGTTGATTTTACCATTTGCGCACGTTTAATAATAATATAACCTAAGTGCGGAACCAAAACAGTTCGAAACAACCGATAAGTAAGTAATCGCGCAATAATAGGACGCGAGGAAGCTTTGTGCTACTACTATTTTTTTATTTAAAATTATGTACTTTCTTTGTCACGGAATGTCCTTTTTACTACGTTTTTATTAACTTGGTTTCTTGTTTGTATGTTTGTTTGTTTGTCCGGTACAAATCTTGCAATCGAATTCTAACTNAAAAATATATATTGCCAAAGCAGCTTTCAGCCTTCAAGAGGACTCTAGTCAGCGAATCCTAAATATAAAAAAAAGTTTTTATAGGTTTCTTCATTTTAGATATTTGAACTTTTGTTCTTTTTAAATCTTTTGCCATCTTAATTGGTATTTTAAATTTTTAAATTGTTTACCTACTTGCTTTAATGTTTGTCGGTTTTAGTTCTTTTGTTAATTTTTGCTTAGCTCAATATTTCTTGGTTGTTCTTAGGTTCTTCTTGGTTGTTCTTAGCTGTTCACTGATGATGGCCTTTTGAAGGCTGAAAGCTGCTTTGGCAATATTTTTTTTTTTTTTAAATTTTCGTGGACAGTTTGTGTTCTTCCTTTAATAAGAGTGTTATTAGAATTTAGATATCATGCTTAAATTTGGTACTTGGTTTATTTGTTACTCAAAGTAAAATTTTCGCTTCGTAAAATTGAGAAAGAAACTAGATGTATAGTTTTGAAAAACAACAAACCAGGCTTTTTTTAACCTAACTAATGCAACTTTTACCTGAAACCATTGGCATATTATACTGCATGTACGATTGAGGTGTTAAGATTTTAAATTATTCGTCCGATTTTAGTAAGGTCTATTTTACCACGTACAATTTACTTTAAGGAATATAACAGAAAACAAACTCTTAACAAAAGACATATTATCCTGGACTGCCGATGGCTCTGTCATAAATTTTATGTTTATGGAAAGTACAGTGTTTACCAGTGCTTGTCATAACATCTTTTTGTGTCTAGTTTTAATTTTTGTTATTTTAATATGTTTACCTAAGCTTTCCTTTTTTAAACTAAATGAGTGAGTAGATAAATTATTTTATGCAATGGCAAAGGGAACTATCTCGTGAATTCATTGCCTTGTTAATTTTTATAGTCTGTCTTGCCTCCAGTTTGGAGGCTAACCTAATCACTCGTCAGTAAAATTAAATTTTGCTGTATACTAATATAAATAACTATTATGACTCGGATTACAAAAAATTCCTGGAGAGAAATCCGTTTTAGACAGTTCAACATTTTCGGTATCGTGTCTGGTTGGTTCGTAGATATTCATCCTTTACTAAAGACATTTGAATAAGTTTGTCTACGGGCTACAGATATAGGGTTATACATAGTATGTATTTTCAATTGTGTATGTACATTAAATATTGCTAAGTTGATACTTTTATTTTAAAACCACAAAACAATTTTTATAGTTTTTTTTTTAAAAAAAAAAAAAAAAAGGTCCGAGGGAACTCACTTCATCAAAATTTATCATTAAATTACTTTTCCTGGGCGGGAAATCGAACCCGGGCTTTCTCCGTCCACGTTTTAAGCTATTTTCTCAGAAATTAGATTTTTTCCCGGAAGAACGGCTTATATCGTTGGATTCGTATTTAAATGGACTAAATATATTTTATAATCAAAATCGTCGGAAACGTTTTCGAGAAATAATTTTTTTTAACGTTTTTTCAGAGTTTTTTTTGGGGGGGTAGTGCCCTCAAATTTAAAGCTGAAATTCATTTCTCGATTTTGGCTCCGGGTATAATTTTTCTGAACGTATACCAATTAACGTCAAAATCGGGCCAGTAATTTAGGCTTTAGGCGTCTGCACAGATGACAGACAGTCATTTTTTAAAAACCACTTTTTTAGACTCAGAGGACTTCAAAACGTGTAAATCCATCAAAATCGAATTTTCGCGCCGTCGCAATACTTTCCCTTTATATGAGAAAATAAAAAAGGAAATACATTTTACAATAGTGGGTCTTAACAGGAAAACATCTTGATAGTACGCGATAAGACGGGAATGCTTTACGGCTCACTAATTAACAGACTATTGTGTATTTCAACTAATTCGAAGAGTGACTAAAGATCGTTGTAAAAGGATACAAGTTTGTAGAAAATCCGTGGTTTTTCTCTATGTTTTCCAAGCTTAATTCTTTTTTTTATACTTTACTTAGCTTAGCTTTAAAACTAAAACGCAATTTAACGATAACTATTGCTATTGTTTAAATTAGTTCTTTTCCTTTCCCTCTAAGAATTAAAAGGAATTGTACTCTTGCGAACAAAGTAAGAAAATAAGACATAAGGAACCGAATTTAAGAAACTAATATATACTTGTTAAACAATTAAAAAATAAAAACATTACTCGTCTGAAAAAGTTTTCCGACCGATCGTTTCCAAGTCTTATTTTAACCATTTTAACTGTATAAAAAAAAGAATTTTGAAAAAAGGTAAATCGTTAATTAAACGTTTTCTAATTAAAAGATAAATAACTGTCTTCACGTTTTTTTTTTTTTATTTTATTTCTCTTCCTTTTTTTATTACTTTAAATATAATGATTTCTTTTAATTAATATTTTAACAATTCTTTATAACGGGGATTTTTTTATTATTCATAATTGATCTGATTATAGTTTTAATCCAATAATGTATATTTCAATACAAATAGGATTTGGGCT
>KZ651287.1:413021-431726 GCA_001010745.2 Gerris buenoi
CGAGTTGCGTACCGTACTTTATCTACGATTGTTAGATTTTAATAATAAATGCAGAAAAAAATAATAAACTTCCTGTATGTAAGCTCGTATTTCAGTATTTCTCTTTTGATAAAGATGACATCAATTCGTTAGTTGTATTTTGTGCCGAATTAATTATTTCGGAAGGCGTATTATTCTCCTCGTATTCTTCATAATCACTTAAATCACTCATTGATTTTCACAAAAAAAACTCGATACAAACAGTTACTTTTATTTAATAAACATCAAATTAGTTATGTTAAATGTAAACAAACTCACTAATCTTGTGTAAAGTTGATAATTCTTCTTCTTTACGTCACTAGAGTGGAAAAAAGAGGAATTGTTCAAAACAAGGTGACACGCATGCGCAATTAATACAGGTGTGTTAAGAATCACTTTCTACGAATCTAAACAGAGATGTAATGTTTATATTACGTATAAATCGTAGATAAAAGAAGAATTTCTTTTACACAGTCCAATTCTTGGTTAACTATTGCTGTAAGTTATGTGTAAAATTATACCTAATGAGCCATTTTCCAGTCATTTATTTGAATTATGTACCTTCATTTTATCTCCATACTTAACTTTTAGTTCACGTTGCCATACTCAATCTATACTTAATTTAGTTACTTTGAGAGTTAGTACAATTATTGTAATTAGGTTTTAAAATCGATATTAAAGATTTTCATATACTTGGTATAAACTTATCGCTAAACTGCCTTATATCTCAACTACGTGCTTTTAAAATTCGTTCCGATATACGTTCTCTCCTCAAATAAAATTTACTAGTACGATTATAAAATCGAATAAGCTTTTTGTTAAACATTTGATAAATTATGTTATCTGGTGGTGGAGTGAAGCGAAATACTTTTCTGTTTTGCAGATCAAATGGCCAGTTAGAGAGATAAAACGGGCTTGTATATCGAGACATTAATGTTTCAGAGAGTAGTGCACTGATTACAGTTACTATCCTTGCTTTTCTGCTCTTACCATCAGCTCAGTTCTGCTCTTATTTTGTATATTCCACTTTATCTCCTCCCTCAACATTGAATTAAAATCTATTTTTAATAGTCTTTGCTATTAGAAAGTCTGCTTTTTTTACTTTCTCATATACGTAGTAGGTATACGAGTATATCCCCAGTAAAAATCAAACCGTGAAAAAATCGGTCCGAAACA
Organism: Gerris buenoi; assembly: GCA_001010745.2. Classification (NCBI taxonomy): domain Eukaryota; kingdom Metazoa; phylum Arthropoda; class Insecta; order Hemiptera; family Gerridae; genus Gerris; species Gerris buenoi. Next base: position 414,216 of record KZ651287.1, read on the forward strand.
ACTTACTAACTTTTAGAGACTAACTTTCTCATATTAATCTCGATCCCAGATAAAAAAAAGAATATATTGTTATCTTTACAGACACACACGCGTGTCGATCCGCTTGCTATATTTTAGTATCTATCTATATCTTTATTTGAGAATGTAAAAACGGCCAAGTCCCAAACCCCCTTCCCAAAAATGACTTTTTTAGGTCCATTCAATCTTAATACTATTTCACTAGTACTAGTTAGTCTTTTCACTAGCGTTAATTAGTCTTTTCACTAGTACTAGTTAGTCTTTTCACTAGTACTATTTAGTCTTTTTTAGAGATGATAATGAAATGAGGGTGAGATGTGGTTTTCTCTGTTTATTTTAATTTGAAACAATATGAACTTTTAAAATTACAATTAAGTTTCTCCAGAACCCAGAACAGTGAAATTATATCTATCCTATTTCAGCTGAGATGCTGTAAGTTAAAACGTAAAGCGAGGTCCCCATCTATCTTATTTTATTTTTCAAAAATAAATTACTTTACTTACTCTAACATTGTTTGCAATTAACTCAAATTAAGTAAATTTTAATAAACCATTTTTAAGCAAATTATCTCTTGAATTTTAATCTATTACGTATAAAAATAATTAGGTTATGCTTAATTGTTAACTATTTTCATTGTTGTTCAAGCAAGTGCTCACAAAATAATTCTCATCTTGCATTTCTCTGTCTCAAAAACGTGATTATTTTAGGTGGATGTGTACGAACAAAGTTTAATAATAGTTATTTGTGCAACTAGTGCGGAAAGTGGCACTTTGCTGCACTCGAGAGAAATATTTACGCCTGAGCCGAAGGCGAGGGCGGAAAGGTTTCTCGAGTGCAGCAAAGATACTTTAAGCTCGAGTTGCACATTACATTTTTCCTACAGTTAGTTTTTTAATCTGTAAATAAATTGAAAATAATAGTGTTTGTCAACATATTTAAAAGGTTGTACAATATCAAGTAAACCAGCTGTTCTGTTTATAGACAGTGTTGCCTTTTTTTGCCGGATTATTTTTTGCAAACTTATTTCTTATCATATTACTTATTACTCATCACATTTCATTCTTTATTTTATATTTTTTATCTTCACTTTTTATACTTCAACATTTTTATATTTGATATATATTGTTTAAATCGTGAAGTTAGTCAAAAAATAACCATTAGTTTTCATTGTTATTATAATTATAATTTAGATTATTAAATCTTTGTTTAGATTTAAGTTATTTATGTTCGTAAGTTGGAACACTGGAGTGCGGTAAAGTAAAATGAGTGCGGTAAAGTAAAACAAGTGCGGTAAAGTAGTAAGTGCAGGAATCTGCTGTTTTGCGTACTATTTTCAGTGCGATAACAGCCACTTTATCCGGTCAACTGTAGGAAAAATTAATTAATTCATGTGAGATTTACTTTATAGTATGTCTGTTAAGTTAAAAGTTTACTAAGCTGCAATAAAACTACTTCTTTTTTTTCTTTTTTAAAAAAAAACAAAAAAACAATTTGTGCTGGCAAGAGCCTATGGAGGGCTTAGGGCCTAGGCCGGTCAAAGGGCTTATATAACAATGTTTGTAATATATGACACGGGTTAAATGTCTAGCTGTATAAATCTTAACCGGTTACTCGCCACTTCACATAAACAATTGTCCATTAAGAGATGAAGGATTAACAACGAGCTATAAAGTACATATATATACACGATCCATCGCAAGGCTCCTCTTAACTGCTTAATTTTTAGTGCCACTCTTAAATGTTACTTCTTTTCATAGTTACTCCCCTATGTTGCTTTAAAATAAAAATGACTTTAACTAAACTAACTATTAAGATAAACAGATGTTTAGTCTAATGTACTTTGGGACAAAGGAATATCCCAGTTCTGTTTTGATATGGGAAATAACAGTCTAAAGAAGAACATTCCGTAAACCTTTTTTGGACTGTTACTTCCCTCTGTTTTATTTTTTTATGAGGGGAGTAACAATCTAAAGAGTATGTCTTAGATATCGTGCTGATTTTCATTGTAGTATGTACTATACTACAGAGCTTCAGAGCTACTTCTACAGACATCAGAGCTCCTAGCTGACCAGATGGTAATCAGAATGGCTCAATGTTTCATAATTTCGTACCTTAAGATCCGTCTACTATATCAATTAAAAAATTTTAAATTTGCTCCACTTATTGGAAAAGCATTGAGATGCCATTAAGTAGATTCAATACTCAAAAACATATTCATGATATTCAATGTATATGTACTTACAATGTATACTACTTACAAAGCCACCTTCATAAAATAGGCATAAAGGAAACAAGTAATTATGGACGCGGACCACATCGTCTTAGATTGCCTGAAACTCCAACCCTACAGACAACAAAGCAGCAGCGACAAATGGTTCAGCAAGGCTGCAATATATTGGGCTGCCAGGAAGGAGATGAACATGATTCCTCCGAATCCGGCGTAGGAAAAAAAAAATATATATATATATATATTTAATGTATTTTCCATGAAATGAAGAAAATTAGTATTTTTGATTCGCTGGTTCTTCTAGTACTAGATTGTGGAATCGCAATTATTAATATTTAACCTGATGTGGGAATGGTAATTTTTAGTTTATTTTATGAAGAGTTTGTATATACATCTATATTTCATTATTTCTTGAGACGAAATAATTGTTCCTCTTAAATTAGCATTGCACAATATTATTACAAAGGCATATTGTTTATCATTTATTTTCCATCATTAGTGCCAGAGAATAGCCCTTTTGCCAATACTGACTATGGAAGCCTATTTCTACAATTATCGTCCTTATGATGACAATTAGTTTATCTTTATGCCTAAATATGTAATTAACTCCGTTGGCTCTTCTCATAGTCTTCTATTCTCAAGTGCTACTATATTAATACGTACTAATGCATATAAGATTAGTCTTAATTGTTGTTCTAACAATTTCTTCATGCATTTTTATGTTTCTCTTTAAACTCTTTAACTCTTTAAAAGAAGATTTTTTCCAGGTTATAACCTGCTGACTTTATGAAGTCAAAGTTAAATTTTTTTATTCCGTCTAAAAGCTCATAATGTTAAATTGCTTATAAAACATAAAGCCCAGTTTTAAACTGCTATTGTTTTGAAGTAGAAAATATCTTTAAAATGCTAAAAAGTAATGCTTGACTGGACTGGACCTTAATGTCTATTATATTATGACATTTTTATCAAACAAAGACTTTTTAAAGTTTTTTTTTTTTTTTTTTTTTTTTTTATTTTTCAATGTAAGTATATAATTTTATAAGATCTGTTATCTCCATTATATATTGCTTGTTTAAGATAAAGGGAAGTGCTTTAGTAGGCTTGAGAATGTATTGTCTTTATATGTTCGCTGAAAGCAAGCTATAACTTTAAGGTAAATATTGACTGCGCGGTCCCAAATTGCATTCTTATGGTAATTTTTTCTCTTTCGGCTAAACCTGTCGAGTGTAAAATACACAAGGAGGTAGACAAAAATGGATGCAGTGCATTACCGCTGAAAAATGATGCGGGGAAAGATGTTTATACACTACTGTGTGTATAAATTGCCCATCAAGCTTAACTGTCAGGAAAATGTTTGCTTTACCGTCGGGTTGGACCGCAATATACCTACTAGATATAAGGTTTCAAGGAAGGTGAGGTTATCACGTCAGGTTATGAATCATACTGGATTAATGGTTAAGTTACTTCACTAGTGAAAATTAATGAGGTAGGCTTTCCTCTCCTCTCCGAGAGGGGTAGCTTTAGATCTTTAGGACTGGGAGGTCCGTTGAAGAAGGACCGGCAATATAAAGGGCTTGCTTCTGTAATTAAAGTGATAAAATTTTCTAGAAGGGAAAAGTCTGTATGTGTGCCCTTTTATAGACAAAAATCGGTTACGGATAAAGTGCCAGGCATTAGGCAACCCCTGGAAAAAAAAAGAATAAGAGAAATAGCATTAAGAAGAAAGTGGCTGAGAAGAAGAAAAAAAAGTGTAGGGAGAATGTTTTTGAGGGGACTCAATCGTCTAGGACCTCACCCCCTTTTCCATTATAGGGGTGGCCCTATTGTGAGGGAGTCTTGAAAAATGCGACACTAGACGAGCTCGGCACGGTGAGCTATGGCCAGCCCTTTCCAACGGGACCCTGAGGTAAATGGACCGACATTACTATAGTCACTTAATGGAGTAGAGTGGGATACTGGTAAGGGCGGTTTTTACTTGCCTCACATTACTAGTAAGGTGTTAGGGCGGTAGTAAGATGTCTCATGGGTCGTGTTGGACCAAGGACTGAATCTTGAGGGAACTGTAACTCAGTGTGTTGGGAACTGACCGAAGAAACCTGACGATAATGGTCATGGTGGAAGGAAATTGAACACACCGAGTCTGGTAGTATATGACTTCTCAGTGCTCCACCTACATTACCCGTCATCAACCAGTACCTCCTTACTCCGCCTACCACTTTTAATTTAATACACCGTCAATTCTCATCAAAATATTTAATACTCGTTCACATTTCGTGGCCAATTAGAAGTATTTGATGTATTAGTTGGTGGATCTTATTGTGGATAAAAAATATTGCTCTCTTAATTAGGTTTAGGTAAAATTTTGTTTGCCGGCCTTTTCAATATTTTACTGGTATAATTAACTCATCAAAAGATTGAAGTATCTATGACTTTTAAACACTTTTATTTTCATAAAGAGAATAAAAGTAAAATTACTTAATTGTTAATAGTTGTATATCAACTTTTTTTTTTGAAATGGTCATAATTAACTTGTAAAACTTTTACTTTACATTTTTTTACAAAAAAAGATAATTATTATGATAATCAACTTAATCTTTAAGACTATAAATTAACTAAGTCTTTAACCATTCTTTGTTAAAACATTTTTATGTTGTAGTAGTTTAAAAACAGCTTTTTCCTTGATCTTTTTTTCTTTCAAACCTCTGACGAAGAAAACAAATTCCCTTTGTGCTATTTGCTGCTTTTCCTTGTACATAACCTAAGTGTTTTGCCAGAATAATTCAAAACTTTTATTATAACAAATTCTTTGTTCGTTGGAAATCACTAAAAAATTTAATTTGTGATAAAAAAAAGAAAAAGGTTTTAATTTGGCGAAATTATTTTTATAAAATAATTAAGCTTATTTTTTTAAAGGGTTGGGTGAATTGTTCTTTCGGAGATTGTGTATTAGGGTGGCCCTTAGCTATAGGGGTGAAAAAAAAAAGTCAAAAATTTTGAGCTCCCAACCCCTAATTTTGTTCGAATACATGAAAAACATATTCCATCAAAATTTTAGACCGATCGGAGGCGATTAACCCGTGCCGCCGGGCCTTTAAAGTTTTATAATGGTCAAAATTGCCAATTTTGGTTACACCACTATACTTTTTTAACATTAGGCTGTGGGAAAATAACATATATAGGTAAATACATACATTTTTTGTAAACTAGANTATATAATGAATATAGTAAAATGAAGTATAGTAAAACTTATATATGAAGTTTGATATATAACATAATAATTCATTTTGTTATAAATTTATATATATGTATACACATATTAGATAAGGCTTATTATTATCATACAAAATATTGTATGTTAGAGTAAATATTTATGGATTTGATTCAGTGAAGAAGCATATTCCTGCTAACAGATATTTCTAGAAGCAAAGAAATACGTGTATTTGTGCATATAGATGAGGATTACTACTACATTGTTTCTGTTTTTTTGTGGTTTTTTTTTACGGTAAATTAAACTGGAAACCAGATATGTGTGGTTTATATGTATGAGTTTGTTTTTTGTTCTTATACATACATGTTCTCTATGCATTTATATCTGGAGATGTATTTACATAAAGTGTTTACAATATGGTGAAAACATGTTTATTCTCTATTTGTTTATTCTATTTCCTTTTTTTTTTTTTTAATAAAAATAAGCGATAAATCAACAATTTGTTTTTTCTATTCTGTTAAAAAAATATATGTGGTATATACAATACAAAAAATAATATGGGAAGTAGTGTATATGGAGAACAGAAATAGACGCTATTTTGCCTCGGAGACAAAACAGTGAACGCGCCAGTTCGAAACCGTGAGGTTTTTGTTTAACTTTGCGGTTATCCCCTCCACCCTGCACAGTTTGTACATGGGTTTTTGTCTGGTATGGTAACTTGAGGGGAAGAGGAAGGGTAAATAGTGGTTTTTGGATTGTTTGACCCGTCAGGTTATGTTATAAATGGCTTGGGATTACGGAATAACCCCCCTAGAAGTGATGGATAACCTTTTTTTTAAAGGGATGTATAGGTTACTCACGCTACGACGGGTGAACGTATGATAAAATTAGCGGACGCGTCCCCGGGAAAGTTTACCTCTGCTAAAACGATTTAGAATTGTTAACCACATATTTTTTTTGATTATCCGCGAATAATTTTGGCGGTTGAGGTTTAACCTTATTTTGTTGGTTTCCGACATTATGCCCATTCACGGTTTTGTTTTATGTCATTTCTCTAGGCATTTAGGTTGTCATTTCTCCGTGTTTAACCTCCCTTTTTTTTGAAAATATGAAAACAGTTGGATCGTTAGAGAATATCGCCCCATTTACCTCATACCTTAATGTAAAAATGTTGAACAAAAAAAGATTGAATCCTCCATAAATATTGAAATTAGGAAATCTCTGTTTATTTATGAGGCATCATTTATTCTCCCCGCTACGTGGAAAAAATCGCTATAAAAAATAGTGACAAAAAAATAAAATGTTAAATGTAAATAGCGTCGAATGAAAACTCATGTCAGGTGTACATTAATCTCCCGGGGAATTTAATTAATATTTGAATTAGGGTTGAGTAAACATGAATAATTGGAATTTACAGCAAAGGGTAAACCAAAAATAATGCTCGACAATGTTTTAATTGATTTAGGAAATCCTGTTTTGTAAATGTTATCATTATCCACCATTAACCCAAGTGAACACCACTTATACGCTCAATACGTACTAATGCATATAAGATTAGTCTTAATTGTTGTTCTAACAATTTCTTCATGCATTTTTATGTTTCTCTTTAAACTCTTTAACTCTTTAAAAGAAGATTTTTTCCAGGTTATAACCTGCTGACTTTATGAAGTCAAAGTTAAATTTTTTTATTCCGTCTAAAAGCTCATAATGTTAAATTGCTTATAAAACATAAAGCCCAGTTTTAAACTGCTATTGTTTTGAAGTAGAAAAGATCTTTAAAATGCTAAAAAGTAATGCTTGACTNTTTATTAGGACGTAAAAAGAAAATGTTTGAAATTGTGATGTCCATTGTAAAATGTTTATTGTAAATAAAAACTAGATTATGCTTTATTAAGGCGGAGACTCACCTGAGCATTCGCCCCCGAATGAGCATGCGTTTGCCCCCGAATGAGCATTTGTTCGCCCTGATTTGCTTAGAAATGGACTGGACGAGCCGAACGGAAACACACTCTGCCTTTATATTTTAGAATTTCGTATGTGGTCGGCACTAATGATGCCTTTTAATATCATTCATGTTTAATTTTTCTTTTTAGTTTTGGTCTTATCCTAATTTGAAGATGGATTTATCTCATTTGCGCACTATTTTCAGTTGTTATTCTTTCTTATCATTCCAGACATCTCACATTCTATGTTAGATTGTCTTTCATTTGTAAAAAAGGATCTAGGTGGGGTTTTTAAGACGAACTCTGGTTTTACTGCAAGCTGTAACTGTCTCTTTCTTTTGCTAATGAACTAAACCAGGTTCTCTTTATATTGTTACTCCTTCCTGTAGAACCCTGTTTAACATCGCTTACTATAAAAACCCTCCCTTCTGTTATATAGCTTGTTAGAACAAAAAAACAAAAGAATACAAACAATAAAAATGTTGTTAAGTTTAGGTAATAACTATAATGATAAAATTCTTATTTTATAATACGTCTCGTTTTGCCAGGTAAGAGCCTAGTTATATTTTTTTTTAATGATGTCGACGTTATAAAAAATTACTGCTTATTAAAGCTTAGGAAATAAAAGAAAACCTAAATTGTTTACATGACCTACCTGCATCCGAGATAAGACTTTTTCTTTACCCCTTTCTTCGGAATTATATTACTTATTTTATTTATTCTGTTCGGTATCAAGTTAAAATAGGTTTTTTACTTTACAATAATAAGCATAAACAAGATTTTATTTTTAATTACCTGCTGTTTAATATTAATATCTAAAATACAACCGTCGTTTTTTTAGCGATTAAGAGTTTCAAATATTCTCCTCTACAACATAACCAACTTGGATACAACCACATTTGGTAGGGAGCCAGTGTGGAAGAGGGGCTCTAGGCGCTCACCCAGCTATCAATAAGTCGAGGTGACTCGAGGTTCGATCCCGTGCCATGATACTTTGAATTGCATCTATGAATCGCAGAGGGAGCAGTGGTAATGACACCCCCTTTGGGGCACTCTTCCCCTACTCTTGGATGTGTTCCGATTGATGTGGGTCAGATCCGTGTCATGATAATGTGATTTGTATCTATGGTTCGAGGACGAAGCAGGGGGAGGGACACACACTAAGGGGCACTCTTCCCCCACGCTTTGACGCCCGCTCATATAGCTTACTAATGACCACACCATACTCACTTCGGCGTTACAATGTACTTATGTATGATGTGTAAAGTAGCTGGAACTCTCCACCACGGGTTGTTAAATGGGCCTAAAATATGGCCTAATTGCAAGGTTCGAACAAGTAATTCGTATTTTAACGACGATGTTCTAGTAGGAAGTACTAGACAACTACTACTACTACCACCTTTGGTAAAACTGCAGTAGTTCTCCGGGCGATTATGAGAGGAGGGTGGAAAATTGGGCCTCGGCCTCACCCTAATTAAATGTATTGTTTTGATAAAGCGATGAAGAGATACAATCACTCAAGTTTATAAATCGAGCAAAATAGTGCGAACTAGCTTTTATTTAGATTCCCAAAATTCAAACAATATTATCTGGATTTGTTTGACAGGAAAATAATGCTTAACCCACCCCTGCTTTTAGTTAAGCAGGGGTGGGTTATGGAGGTTGTAATTCTCGTATGAATTAATTTTGTTAATAACTTTGTTAAATTAAAATATAATTTCTACCTATATCTTCTGTAGATGCTAGTGTTAATTTAAACATAAGATTTATTTGCATCCTTTTTCATTCTTTTAAAGAGGTGTGATTTAACACTTAGTAATTTAGGCTTTAAGTGGACAATAATTTTACCTCGTAATGATTGTGGCTCTGTAAATGTATATTAATAATACCCTTATTTTTTTCTTACAGTTATTTATTTTATATTTATTGTTCACTTGTTAATTTTTTTTAAATAAATATGAAATGTATCTTTTAACTGTTTTGGGCATGGAAAAAGATATAATAAATTAGTACAAGCTAATATTTTATTTTGGGTTGTTATAACTTTCCAAGTTAAAAGACTAACATTGCAATATATATCATGAGTGGAACGCAATGCAGGGAATTCTCTGCTGGAATACTAGATTTTTTAAAGAAGGCCCCTTTCGGTCGGAAGTGCAAACTCAGAAAGACCATTTTTCCCCTGTATATTTAATGCTGTCTGTATTAAATATAAATCATCGCTTACTTTAACCATTCCTGAAACCCAGGTATTCAGTTTCTCGTGGTACGTTTTGTCTGTAAAAGCACAGAGCGTTTTTTCTTGTGTGCTTAATAAATCATAATTCCTCATTTCTGTAAGGCTGCTTTTCCTCCATCCTAGGAAGAAACTCGCTCTGAATTCAAAGTTGTTTCTTTCAGCTCGTAATTGCCTCAATTGACTTATACGACCCTTTTTTTTTAAAACATTAACCTGTGAAGCTTATTTCGCCTTTTCCCGTTTATTCTTCTTTTGAAGAAGATTAGCTGAGGTTTTTTATGATCTAAAAACAAGTTTGTCACCCATTTTCGAGTATTTTTTTATTCTACTCGGGCTGGGAAACTCGGCTGGTACCATCTACATCTTTTGGGAGACTCTTAAATTAATCGGAGAGCATCATTAAAATTCAAATGTTCGTCTTCTTCCCTGCACCTTTTTTTAAAGTTGTCGATCACAAGAGATTAATTTTTTTTATTTTGACAAAATGAAATGAAAAATAACCACTTTCCACAAGTGTTACATATTTTTGTAATCTACCCTTCAGTTTCTTTCATTTGACACCCCACTCAAAATTAAGAAAACATATTTTTTCCCCCGTGACATGAATTATCCGCCATTTTAATCCGCCCTGCCCGAATTATCCGCCCATTTAATCACATCAAATTTCTATTCCTTTTTTTTTATATGGCTCAGCAGACCACACGCTTTGCATATTATATTTTTTTAAATAGTTGGGGGGGGGGGGGGAGGCACAAAAAATGTTTGTGGTTTTTTACAAAATGGCCTTGCTCCAACACCACTTTCCACAAGTGTTACATACTTATGTAATCGAATATTTTATTCCTTTCATTTTATACCCTAAATTTTAAAAACTTATTTTCTCGTGACGTGAATTATCCGCCATTTTGGATTTGAACAACCGATAACTTTGAGTTCGCTATATTTTGTGTGCGCGCGTAAGCACGATCTTTAAAATTGCAAAGTTTCATGTTGGTATCTTTTTTTATTTAAAAGTTATTCGAACTGAACAGAATGTTACACAGACAGACAGACACAGGAACGAAACTATAAATGTTTCTATATTTAGATTTACCAATGAAATCCTTAATACTAAAATTGTGTAAAATTTAATTGGGCTTTCTATAGTGTTTGGCTACCTTTACTCACTCCCAGACATTATACCTCCTAAAGATTATGTACGAGACATTATGTATTGTGTACGAGTAATTCTCGTACTCCGAGATTTACTTTTATTATATACTGTCTGTAACGTATCTTTACAATTTCAAAGATAAATTAGAAAAGCAATTAATGAAATATTTTCAACGCATTTTATCACTGTACTCAGAAGTTAACAGTAGAAACTTCTTCTACTGTTATCAAAAATTCAATCACATTGATCACATTCAATCACTTTTTGTATTTCAGTGTACATTTGTCTCAACTAGTAAAAATTTACACAAATTATGTCTTTTGATTTTTCTTTTGAGTACATTTTTAAAATTGTAATGAGACTCTATAGACACCGTAAATTGTAGTTTATTTCAAATAATTGATGTAGATATATCTAGATGAAGAACTTTTTAGAGAAATCTAGTGCCTCTCAGAATAGGTAAATCCTGCGGTTGAAACCTATTATAAGGGTCATCCTAAGAGGAGCTCCTACTAATGTCCGATCATTAGCAACTGGTGGAGACAGTTTGTACTGCAACCTATTAATATAATGTTGAGAATAATTTAAGCTATTATATCAATCTTATTCTGTATATATTAAGCTTAATATTGTCATACTTAAAGTATTATCGTATTGTTGGCATTCTAATTAGGAATAATTAGTCAACTTATATATCTAATCTAACTTGGTAGCCTAATCTAATGTAGTAACTAAGTATCCATTATGTAAACTATACATTATACTGCATGTTAGTTTAAATTCATTCTGATACAAATAGAGCCTTGTAAACTAATGAAGGAGTTAATCCCTACCATGCATTTATACTTAACGTCGTATAAACTAGTAAAGGAGTATGTAAATAACAAGTCTTTATACTTAACGTCACTTAAGCTATTGAAGGAGTATAGTTCTTTCAAGTATTTATACTTAACGTCATATTGTAAACTAGAAAAGGAGTATGTCCTTAACAAGCCTTTACACTTAACGTCATATTATAAACTAGCAAATGAGTGTCCTTGACAAACCTTTATACTGCCATCATAATATTATAAACTAGTAAAGGAGTATGTCCTTAACAAACCTTTGTACTGCCATCATATTATAAACTAGTAAAGAAGTATGTCCTTGACAAGCCTTTACACTTAACGTCATATTTAACTAAACTATTTCAGGAAGGATTTTTTTAAAAACTACTAAAGAAGTATATCCTTAACAAGCCTTTACACTTAACTTCATATTATAAACTTGCAAAGGAGTATGTCCTTAACTAGCCTTTACACTTAACGTCATATTATAAACTTGCAAAGGAGTATGTCCTTAACAAGCCTTTATACTTAACGTCATATTATAAACTAGCAAAGGAGTATGTCTTTAGCAAGCCTATACAATTAACGTCATCATACAGAATGATAATTTAATGTTCTTTTTTTCCTTTATTGAATGTTAGGTTTAATTAAAAAACAATTAACAATTAAGACCATATACAGTTAGGTAATGCGGTTTAAATACGTATTTAAATTTTTTATTTGATCGCTATAATTTTAATTTACACATCTCAAATTACACGATAATGAAATAATAATGATAAAATATAATTAAAGAGCTCAATACATAATTAATTTTAACAAAGAACGTATAATTATTTTGTTAATTCAAATTTTATTTTAATTTTAAAAGAACAAAAGGTTGTTATTATAATGTTAATTTCACAATTAAAAAAAAAAGTCAGGGGTGTGTAAAATTAATTTATTAAATGAATAATTTCTGAAAAAGGTTGTGAGTTTTTTAAAGGGTAAATCATTTTAACAATATTGCCTGTAAAAATAGAAAGTAATGAAGAAATAAACATAAAAAACAAATGAAATAAATAGGTCGTCTGCCTACTTTATTCTTAATAATGTTGAAATATGACTCAGAAAAAATTATAGTTATAACTTTCCTTTAAGAATAACGAAGCAGTGTTACTTGGAGACTGTCCAATGTTATAATTATTATTTATTGACCATAAAGACTTAAAGACTTTTTTTTTATAAAAGTTTATAAAATACAGTTGACAACGCCGAAATACTAATAATAGCAATTATTAAAAAAAAATAAAAAATAAAAAAAAAAAATACTATTTAGTCAGTGAAGTTTTTTAGTCCCGTTGTCTAAAGACCTATTTCACACCAGTATTCTAAATAAATACACTAATTATGTTTATGTAGTCGAGTGTATCATAACTAGACTGGCCTGCCCTTGTTAATTATTAGGAATCAAGAAACATCGTCTTTGGATAACAACTAGTGAGCGTCCAAGGAAACGATGGTTAGATTATGTAGAGTAGAGGATGGCTTTCGGAAACTGGAGAGGAATGCCGCTGTTACAAGAAAGTCACGAACAAAAGTGGTTACTAAGACCAAGGTACTTTCAAGGGCTGTTTCGCCAAGATAAAGATAAGTCTCTTTACCTAAAAGTAGTTTTAAAAAGCGGCTTCTAACTAATTGCTGTACTATTTAGAGCCAATAATGTCCAGCAGAAATGCCATTTAGAAAAAGTCGTTTTAGGAGTTTTAATAGAGGTTTGAAGACAAGAATAATATAACTTAGTCAGGATTACATCTCTGTCTTGACTTCTACACTGGTACTTACTAGAGGTCTATAGCTGACTCCCTAAAGTAGTTACGTTAGTGAAGATATTTATTTATTTTTAAAAACTTATTTAATGAAATTGTTTCACTTAATTTTAAAATCAAGTTTTGTTTTAAAATGATACATCCTCTTTTAATTTAGATGTACTAGTACAATTAGTCGCAATGGATACCTCTAAAATTAGAACTGTATCCTTGCACATTCCTCATTATGTATCTGAGTATGCATCCCTGAATTACAGTATTATTACAGTACATTGTATTTGTACTGTGTTATGCAACATTTTCTGGATACAATAGATGTAAATTTTTGATGGAATCTGTATTTTAACATTCTTGATTTTTGCCAATGAGGATTGGTATCTGTAATATTAACGTAACATTTGTGGTTATAATGTTATAATCATCTATGTTATATAAAGTACACCTTAATGCAATTGTGCGTAAAACGTAGATATATTTATTAGTTTGAAGTACCGTATCTAGTTACAACGAAGCACAATTACAAATTTTGCTATAATCTATTCAATATTGGTGGGTTTTGCTTTTCCAATAGGAAACCTTCGAAACATTTGTGGTTTGATACAGTATCCAGATATATTATATAGCTTATATTAGTGTAATAGTGCGCGAAATGTAGATAAAAGCCATATTTTCAATTAGTTCCAGCTTATAATTAAAGACATCTTTTGCTGTTTCGATTTTGTAATTTTCCATCTAATATCATTCAAACAGCATATATAGAGGATATAGTTTTACCGTATTATTTCAGATATTAGATTTTCCTTTATAATAATTGGTTATCAATTATAGTTCTTACTGCATTAAATAATTATTGGCATTAAATCATATTATATGGGGTAAAATAACGATTTAAAACTAACATTGGTTATAATTTATTGTTCCTTTATCTTACTCTATTCTTATTTTAATTTTCACTATAAATAAAATGAACACTATTTAATATTGAATGTCATGTTGTAAAGGAAATACCTAATTAAATTAATATAGTCTTCTTACTTTAATCATCATAATAGTATCAGCATTAGTATTTATTTTATTTTAACAATTAATTTTACTTTTTTATATTCTTAATATATACATATAAGGAGAAAGTATTGTGATAGCAAAAAATTGAATTTACACCTTTTGAGGTCCCCTATTTCAAGAAAACCGATTTCTATGAACTTTAGCTTACATGGTCCGTAAAATCATACCCGCAGATGAAATCAATAAAATGAACTGTAGCTCTAAATTTTTTGGGGGCCCAAAAAATTTAAAAAAAAAACTGTTTTTAAAAGTAGTTATTTTAATATAATTTTGATTAAAACATTCTTAAATTCAGTCCATTGATACATGAATCTAGATTTAAATAGTTTCAATAAAAAAAATCTGGTTTCTGATATATTGATGAAAATGAAAAACTGACTTATTTTGAAATCGAAACGCGATGTAAACTTTCCCCTTTTGAACACTTTTTAAATAAGCTTAATTATAAATTGATTAAATTAGATTTTACGGGAATTAAATTTCATTACCGCGATTTGTATTGTTCGAAGTTTTGTTCGAGTATGTGGCCGATATTTTGAAAAGCATTATTTATTTTTTAACTAGACTATATAATTTTGATTAAATTAAAAATTTATAAAAGTTTAAGTATTCTTGATTACTTTGTGGAATATAGGATTAACTCTCAATGAGATATATATGATAACAAGTAAGTTAATAATATTTGAAAGTATCGTACTTTTGCTGGTCTTGTTATTCAGGATTATTTAATAATATCTAATATAAGTTCATATAATTCTGAAGGTATTTTTATATTTATTTGGGCATATGTTTTAATTAATTAGTTGCCTTAGTAAAGTCTATTTTTTAAAGATTTTAGCTTAAAAGATATTAACGGGAACAAATTTCTGATAACTTAATCGAAAGCATATCTTTCAAATGGAACATACTTATTTAGTATTAGTTGTCTGTTAAACAGAACAACCGACCAAGACTTAATATAGAGCCTTCTACTGAAGAGGGATTTAACGAGAAGGATTACTATGGGTAGCTAATTTACAATGAAAGGATTTAACTAGTTCATGGACCAAGAGAACTTTAGGGTCGTTATAGATTTGTAGGGATTACTTAGGGTTATGGATTAGAGGGCCTAGTTATACTTAAATTTAAAGATTTTAAGTTCTATACTTCTAGCAATAAGTATTGAAAATATTTAAATCAATTGATACAGTTCAATATATCTTAATATTTAAACGAGTTTTTGCTTCTGAGCTTACCGAAGGTAATGAAACCTACGTGATCGTTCTGAAAAGCAAAACATTTTTAGGTCCTCCAAGACAGGAATCCGTTTCAGACACCAGAGAACATTTTTGGTTTCGTGTCTGTCTGACGCTCAATTTTTGCGAACTAACATATCTTAAAAACTACTCGTCCGATTTTATTTAAATTTGGATGTTTGGTCATAATTAGCCCATTGTTGATTGTTGGTCCCACATAATTTTCATCCTTCTGCGCTTATTTGTTTCACTTCTACAACCGCACAAACATACATTTACTTACACCTATATTGTCAAAAGTTTTAATCAGATTTCTATAAAATTTTGATTGTTCGTTGAAAGTAGCCCGCAGATAGCCCTATTATTAATTTCAACCGTCTGTGCTCTTTAAATTTTGTCTAAATTGAGACTTTAATACATGTAAAATATCAAAATAATTTTGACAGATTTACAAAACGGGGCAAAAATGAAAAAAAATTGGATAATAATCGGTTTCAAAAGCATAAAATCTACAAAATAAAATATACAAAATAGGACGCGAGGAAGCTATGTGCCACACTAATTGACAGAGTATTTTTAAATGTTCCTTATATTTGTGTAATATTGATCACAATTGTTAAGTGTTTGGAGTATTGGCAATAAACATCAATGTGTGTCTAAATGTTTAGCTTAAAATCTTCATAAAGGAGGCCCGTGGTTCGAATCCCGGTGCTGAAGTTTATTTTTCTCTGTCTGTCTCTCGTTGTAAATAGTAATTGTAATTTGATTTAAATTAAAATTTAAACGTTTCTTAGTATGAATACTACCAAAAACTTAAAAAATAAAATCTTTCGTTAAACCTTGGTCTAAACACCACCATATCGAGTGAGATGGAATCCCAGAAATATTTTTGTATGTATACTGTATTTTGAGAAAGGAAAAAGGTGAAGAAAATTTAAATGTGTGGAGGATGTAGATTTTTTTCCCAGGATGGTACTCGTTAAAAAAAAAATGTATTTTTAAGTTTTTCGTTCAGGAATTCCTGTGAAGGTGCTGGTGCAAGGTTGGGTTTGGAATTGCTGGCATTTCTCTCCGAATTAACCCTTAGAGAAAGTAAAGGTGGGGAATACTGTGGAATTTAAGTTTAACCATCTCCCTTTTTCACACAAATTCATTTTTACTTCTCTGTGGTAAAGAGTAGAAAGTGCGAAAGAGTAGATGTTAGTAAAATGTAGAAAAACATGTTATGTATAAAAAAAAATCTACTTCAAAATAAAATAATGGTTATAAACATTTGATTTAGAATTTTGTACATATTGCTTCCACTTGTAGTATAAGTGGACTGTCAATTGTTTCGAAAGAGTCGCATTTTGTTTTTGGATTTCTAGAATACTGTAAAATATGGGGAAAGCTGGATTTTTTTCCTGATGATAGACCATGATAAGAGGTACATTTTCTCAAAAGTCTCCACTCCTCCTCTTTGTGCTTCCCCTTGCGTTTATTTTTTGAAGAGAAGTGTTATTAACAAATATGTTTCTCACGTAATTCTGCAAAAAAAAATCCTATGCATGTGTGAAGTGAGGCATACCGTTTTCTAGATATTACAGGGAAAATGATAAAAAAAAAATCCGTCAACATATTTTGCGAATTATCATCTATCTATATTATTAAAAAAGTTTTGTAAACAAACAAGTTCAGTGAGAGTTAAATATATTTAACTGTTTGTAAGAGTGCGATAGAGATAAGAGGGGTTAGGGGGAGGTTCTCGGGGGGAGAAAGGGGAGGTTCTCATAGTAAATTCCGCTCAAG
>KZ651287.1:462655-497578 GCA_001010745.2 Gerris buenoi
TGTGTGCGCGTCAAAACGATCTTTAATACTGGTAAGTTTCACGCTTTTATCTCTTTTGGTTCAAAAGTTATTGGAACCGTAGAGAGTGACAGACAGACACAGGAACGAAACTATAAGGGTTTCTTTTTTTTGGTTTTACCAACGAAACCCTAAAAACCGATGAAATTCTATTAAATTATTTTAAAAGTTATAAGTGAATATAATTATTTATTAGTGCGATAATTTTGATGACGTCAAAGTTTGTTTACATATTTTAAAATACCTCCAAACTTCAAATAATTAAATAAAATGTTGTTATTAGAAATAAGTTGTTTTTTTAAGAATTATAATAAATCAGTCTAACGCTGCTCCGCAGCAGGAGAGGCCACTTTAGTGGCCTCTGTTGTGAGGAAAAGTTCCTAGGTACCCCGTACTTGATTTTTTTTCTTTATGATTATTAAAATATAACAATCGTAAATAATGTACGGTACGCAACTCGTGCGAAAACGGCATTTTGCATTGCTCGTGTGGTTTTACTACCCTCGCTGTCGCTCAGGTGCAAACTACACACTCGCATGCAAAATGCTACTTTCCACACTCGTCGACGCGTAATGTACTATTACCACTTTTTTTAATTCAATAATAATTTCTCTATAAAAAAAGATTTTCATAAATAATGTATAAAAAAATAATTTAGAACTTTTTTATAGCATATATAGGAACTTTATTTAAAAAAAAATAGATTTTCTCGTAACAGTGAATATTATGTGAATAATATCTATGATAATTCCTTTCACCTTCTATTGTATCTTCTACAGTAATTCCTTAAGTATGTATACAATACAGCCTCCTACTAGAAACACGTATCGAAGATAATTCAGAATTCTATCTTTTGCTTGAGAACGATAGCCATCTGAACATTTATCGTTAGAGAGATGTACTCTTTTTTGTTATATTTATTTCTTTCCTTTTGATATTACAGTAATAATTTATAAAATAAAACTTTTTCAAACCCGAAGGGTACAATGGTCGCATTTTTCTTTCCTCTTCATTCCTTTTATTATTTAATAAAAAATTCATACTGAGATGGTTACAGTTAATATAGAAAATAAAATTTTTAACTTAAAAACCTAAGTTAAGGAAAGGAAACAAAGTATATAAAAAATTCCATCTGGTGTAAAATCGTGTCACGGCTGTATTTTCTAAGTTTTCCTACTTTTTTTTTCTTCATTCACCCCCCTTCTTTTTTTTAATATTTATTTTCACGCATTTTCTTCTACTCCTTAACCCAAACCTTATCCCTACATTCTTTCCATTTTTAAACATCTGTTGTTATTATTGTTCCTCGACAGCCTTTTGTACACATAACAAAAAGAAATAAAAGAAAAAAGCAATGTGGGAGACGAAAGAATATGAAATGAAACTAAGTGAGTTAAATGAAAATTGAAACAAATGCCGTTTATTTATTTATTTATTTCCCCACTTGGCTGTCTACTTTCTCATATATGCGTAGTTTATGAAAAATGAAAGTATTAGTAGGGCACTGAAATTTTCTTTTTACATCGATCAACAATATTTTATTTTTTTCAATTTACGTAGTACCAATCATATCGCGTTTCAAATCAGTTTAAAAAAATGGCATGATTTACGGAATGTTACATTTCAATTAAGCTGAAGTGGAAAAATAAATAAAATTACAGGATTCTTCAATCCTGCGTTACTTGCCTAGATTCATAATATCAATTCATTAATCTGGAATTTAATTTAATAATTCTATATATAATCACAAATATGAATATATACAGATAACCGTCTCATCGCGTTAAATATCAAAGCTTTAAATGTAAAATTGGAATTTTAGAACGGAAAAAAAATCTAACTCCATATACCCAATGAGAAAAACAATTTTTTTAGTAAAACCAACGTCGACTCCGCTATAAAGTGTTAAAGATCACTAATTTTATTAAAGCGGTCCTTAATGTTTAAAATAGAGAAATCTACGTTTTTACCAATATCTAACGTAACGATGTTAATAAAACTGCATGCACATTGTCGTAAGTCTAAAGTACAATTGAAACAGGCATGTAAAATTTCAACCTGATAAAACAGAAGTTTTTGAGTAGTGAAGCGATATATTTTATAATATTTTAAATGGAGCAAGCATAGGGCAGTCCTGTTCCCTTAGTACTATAATCATCCTCCTTAACGATCAACTCATCATAATTAACTTTTTTTTAACAATATTCAATATATATTTATTGCAAGGTGCTCGCTTCAATAATAAATAGGTATAATGCTTTTCTTTTAATTTTGTCCCTTTTTTCACTCCATGTATAAGAAGTTAGTATCTTATACTCAGCACTGCAGTGTAATTTTATAATTTATATTTAGTGCATAGCCAAATGAACTTCGTTCCTACCACGATACCAAAAGTATTTGTTTTATTTTATTATTATTTTTTTTTAAAAATCAGTTGTCTTACTGAAATTATTTTTACTTTATCATTATCATTGTTATCCGTATTATTATTTGTTTTTTTGTTAAATAAATAACTTAAGCCGCGTTTACACGATCCATGTTGACTTGGACCAAGTAACTTTGATCAAATCCACTTGGTCAAAGTAAAAATGAATTTTTGATGCAGTGTTTACATGATCTAAGTATACTTGGTCCAATTAGGGGAACTTGAAAAAAATAATTTTGAAGCAAAGGAATATTAACAAAAAATTTAAAAGAAATAAAAGCTGTCAATAACCTTCTTATAAACAAATCCGTCACAACTTTTCACGTATTTTCTCATTTTTGACAGCTTTCTTGTCATAATCATATGGTTGACGCCATCCAAGCTACTTAGATCAAATAACGTCCAAGTTTACTTTGATGAACTGTTTACACGATCCAAGTAGCGTCAAAATATGTACAGTCAAAACTGATTTATTATCTCAACTAGGTGCTAGGAACTAGGTTAGGGATTTATTGCTCTCGCTTCGTTTGACCTATTGCTTTAACAGTATTTGTATTTTATGCAAGAAAAACTTAAGAATATTGTTAGAGACAGTTTAATATAGCCAGTTGTGGATGAGGTATTTCCAACATTTCATCTGAAATCTCTCAAGAATGCGTCTTTGGTATTGCCATTGTCGTTTATTGTTTCATTCTTGTCTTATTGAGTTACCAGTCGTCCCCTGGGCTTTAATTAATTATATTATAACTTGGTTCATATTTTCCCGCCCCTTTACAGTCGTCTATCAAATATCAAATTGCTAAAGTTGTGACGAATTTTATCGATCCTAATTCAAAATTTGTTAGAAATAATCTAATGAAACTTTCTATCAGCATAAAATGATACTTTTATTGTGTTATTGAAACAGATTTCCTTCATTATATGGCGGCTAGCATCTCAACCGATTATGAAAGTATTAGTTATACACTAACAAATTAATAAAGTTAACATTAGCTTACTTTCGTTAATTTTTTTTTTTTTTAAACAATAATTTCCATTTTATTATTATGCATAAATCGTACTTTTGTGGACTAATCTTTTACGTATTTTAATTTTGTTTGCATAGAGTTAAAGTTTTGAACTTAATTCTTCAAAAAATATTTATAATCTGCATCCTCTACATTCAAAAGCCATTGTAACTTAGAGTTTTCTCCTTTTGTTAATTTCTGGATAATAATAGTATTATAGTAGGAAAACATTTCCTTTAACTTTGTCAACTCCCATAAAAAGTGTCGTTCGTGTCAACTGAGTAAAACAAACTATTCTCCAGTGGTAAAGAATATCAAGTTTTTCAACTTTCTTTGACGTCAGAATATCAGATCGAAAATCGAAAATGTTCATTTAAAACTATTTTTTTATTACTTTTTTAAAGAAAAAAGTTGTTAAGTGTCCTTATAATTCATAAAAGTTTGGCTTTTTTAAATATTAAATTTGATTATAAACTGTGAAAGTTATCAAATTTTAAAACTTTGTTTTTAGGAGGTTGGCATTAAAGTCCCAAAGATTTAGAAAATTATTCATTTTATAATTCAGGGAGTAAATCAGACATAAAGTAGAATTTTAAAAGTGACAATGTAACTTTTTTTTATCACATTTAAAAATAAGAATCTTTTTGATTAACTTGTATTTTATAAAGATGCGATAAGATTGATATCTTTTGATGTAGGAGATTCTTTAGTGTCCCCGTTGATGAATTCCTTTTTTTACCGCCCTAGGGCGGTAAAGAAGAGGAATTCTTCAGATTTATGAGACGCGCATGCTCAATGAATAAAGTACGTAAAGAATCACTTTCTACGCATCTAAACAGAGATAAAATGTTTATATTTCGTATCAATCGTACATAAACGTATTTTAATTTCTATTTTACTTACAATTACAGAAACAAAAGTTTTGCAACGTATCTGTAACTGAGAGCGTTGACAAAATTACTTACTGATGACTCGAATTGTGATCAATATGTACTTTTGTTGATTATTTGGCTTTAATGAACTTTCGACGTGAAAATTCATCTTTATATGCTGATTGTTTAACGTAACTTCAATATTACAAGTCAAATATTCTAATTACACCACTGTTAAACATAATTTTTTTATTTACATGACTTGTTTGACGTTCTTGAATATAACCTATAACGTATCGTATACTAAAACCATTCTTTGATTAATTAGTCAGGAAAGTACTCATAAATATTACATACTTAATTTGATTAAACACATACTCTTCTCTGAAAATCTGTTTGAATACAGAGATTTTCTGATTTTAAAAGGTCGCATTCTGTAATTGAAAAAGGCGTTTCCAGTTATGTTTTTGGCACACGGTTTCAAAACTCGGGGGTTGGTCTAATGTTGCCAACCGGCCCATCTAGATAATTAAACTTCTACGCGACCTAACACTCTTAATATAACTTCCTTATCTAGGCCTAATATCAATATAAAGTAAAAAAAAAAAAAAGTATTATAGAAATGTAGAAATTAATTGTTTAATCGATTTTAATGCTAGGGTATATCAATTTTTCTTTTTCAATCTTTTATGCTATTATGTCTCTAATTTTAATATTAAAAACGATGTATAACATTTATTTGGATGCATAAACAATTGTTTTCAGGAATGAAACTGATCAATGTATGACCAAAGTGTTTTCATTAGAAGTCAGCAAATGTTTTTATTGGCTGATTGAAAGGTCCATTGACACCCAATGGCTGATCAAATAAAAGGTACACGTACTTATGTATAAAGTATCACTTGTACGAGGTTTGTATGTTAGTTTTTCAAATGTTACTCCAAATCAAAGTGATCAACCATGAAGAAACAAACTAACATCAAGTTGATTTTTAGTCAACTAACTAATTTTATAGGTAGGATCATGAAGTATCATCATTGTCCACCAAAATGGGCGGGACATGGCTGCTCTTAGTTATTCAAATAATTATCCAAATCAAAGTGATCACCTATCAAGAAACATCAACTTGAATTTTAGTCTACTAACTAATTTTATTGTTAGGATCATGAAGTATCATCTTTGTCCACCAAAATGGGCGGGATATAGTCGCTCTTAGTTATTCAAATATTAATCCAAATCAAAGTGATCAATCAACCATCAAGAAACAAACTAACATCAAGTTGAATTTTAGTTAACTAACTAATTTTGTAGTCAAGTTAATTAAATTTCAATTTTTCACTAAAATGGGCGGGACATGGCTGCTTTCCACCAGATTATTCTTTTTTTGCCTATTGCTTTTAAATGCCTATTGCCATGCTGTGTCCGGCAGACAAACTTAGCCTCCCACATATTTTTAAAAGACGCCAAAAGATTAACTTATACACAAAATTCTAGTATTATACACAAATCTCCTGAACTATAAACTTAAAGTTGTAACGAAATTCATAAACCAAATTTCTGTTTTGTTCCTGCTCTATGATGTACTTTATTAGTTATCGCATTCTTCTTATCGTTCCTACAATCCACCCCCTCACCCATATTACTTAGCTATCATCTGGTTAAATTACACAGCAAGTCGTTGTAATAATACATTTGGTTCACTTTGCATGTGTGTGTGTATTGTTTAGAGGGATTGTTCATTCCCTCCATTAACTAATCTGTGGTTTATAATCTTTATCTTTTGGGGTCAGAGTCCTGGCCCTTTTCCAGCCCTCTATTAATCCTTTACCCTTTTATTGATTTTTATCGGTAAATTTATATTAAAGCTTAAAATTACATTTTTTTCATTGAGAATATATTTTTTTTACTCTCCCTTCCAGTTAAGGGATTACTTCTATTCATTTTTTTTCTCTTTCTTTCGTTATCCTTAAAAATATTATAGGTACAATTAAGTTTTACGTTTATAATTATTATTATATTTTTTGTCAGAATTTTTTATATAAATTTTAATTATATAAATGAATATAATAAAATTTATTTTTATTTGTATTATATTGCTTCCGAAAGCATTTTGAGAACGAAAAAAATTGTATGTGTCAGATTTTAAAAATTCCAGGACTGAAATCCGTTTCTGACATCAAGAAACATTTTTGGTCTCGTGTCAGACTGTCTATCTGTGTGTCCGTTAATCCTGAACCGTGTGGCCATAACTTCAGTAAATTTCGAGCGTTTTTGATAAAATTTGGTAGATATGTTCATTTTAGCAATGCCCAGGACGAGTTCGTTGGACGACGTTATCCGTCCAAGCTTTCACGCGTAACGCTCACGTAAACGTGAACTCCAAATTTAAAATAGGAATTTTAGTCCGGGAAAAAAATCAAACTTCGTCTATTCAATAAGACAAACTTTTTTTCAAATACAATTTTTTAGTAAAACCAACCAGCGACTCCCAGCATGAAGTGTTATAGATCAATAAAACAATAAACAATATACATAACAACAAAGTAATATAAAAATAATAATAATGTTAATATAACAATAAAGTACATGATAGGATGCGAGGAAGCTATGTGCCACACTAATTGGCGTCTATTTGTCCTTATTCCCGAAATTGAATATTTCAGTATTCTTACTTATTGTGACTGATTCCGTGACAACTTGTTACCTTAAACCAAAATTGTTTTAATAAGCTGACACTTAATTTATTGTAAAGTTTTAAAAGTCTTAAGTAAGTATTAACGTAAGTTTGTTTCTTCAAGGTAAGTTTTCTACGTGTAAAGACTCTTTCACTAAGACCTTCTCTGACACTCCTTTATTCTGACATTAAAATATTATTGTTAGTTGTTTGATAATAATAAATTCTTAGTTAGTTAAATTTTCTATCGTAGAAATATTATATTTTACTACGTTTTTATTAGCTTGCTTTCTTGTTTGTTTGTTTGTTTGTCCAGTACATATCTTGCAATCAATTTTTAACTAACTTCCTGAGTAGTAGCTAGACATTTGAAACTTTCAGAGTAGCTCAGAACACGATGACAATACATTATTTTAATACTTTTATCCATCTTTCAGCAAAATTTAATTTGTTTTCAGCAAATTTTTCTGTATGAAAAGTTAGTTCGGAAAAAATCCGCAAGTTATTTAATTTGTTTTGGCATATCCCATATTTACATTCTTCATTTTGACAGGTTTCAAATGTATGATATGTGACAGAAAATTTTGAAACGTAGAATATAAAACGTTCTTTTTATCTTGCAATTTTTATACATTAAAATTAATGTTTACCCCTTATACAAAATGATATGTTACATATTATACTTTTACACTATAATATGTTTAAAATCATAATTGTTTTGACAGAGTAAAATTATTGATGTAGACAGGCAATTCTAAATATAATATAATGTTAGTAATTTACCGTTAGTGAGATTGTCAGACTGCTAGAGAGGGTGTGGCTTACAAATGTATCTATTTTATCTCCAGCGATAAAAGAAATTAGAGGAGTGGACTAAGAAGCTTTATTAAGAGAATTTTAAGTGTTTTTTTTTCTTTATATTTAGGCGTTTTTTTGTAAAATGTTATTGTGCTAGTTGTTTTTCTCTTGTCGTCACTTTGTCTGATATTAACTTTCATATTAAGTGTGCCGTCTGTAATCTTGTTTCAAGTTACGGCTGGTTGAATTTCTCTCATTTAAAACTTTTGTCCTCCACTTCTGGAAACAACTTCTTTTTGTCCTTCCTTCTACTTCGCTCTTCTTTGTAGCTTCCGTCACTTTTAGCCTGAAGCTACACCGCTAAAAGAAAAGAAAAATATAAACCTTGCTTTTTTTTACCCCCTTAGTCTTTTTCTCGCGTTTAATCATTTTACCGCAAAATTGTTGCAAAACAATTTTGCAATTGTTGCAAAACACTTTTTTTTGAATAGTTCATTCCCCCTCCCTCCTTTTTAATAAACGTCACTTCATTATACTTCTTTTGTTTTAAGATAAAATAAAGATATGTCTTTTTTCTTCATTGTTTTTTCAACATGAATTACTTAAATTTAAATTCGACGTTATCTTTGACCTTTTATAATTAGTTTTTTGTAAATCTAGTTTACACTTTTTTAATTAACATCACTTGTTTGTTCACACGATTTTGTCAGATTTGTACGGGCCAAATCTTGTAATCTAAGTTTGACCCACTTTCGGACTACCTAGAAAGCTTAAACTTGCACAGATTGTGTTTTCTCATGACAATTTAATAATCAGTCATTATTTTTACCAAATTAGTTGTATTAGTCGGTACCACCAATCGCTGTGCCACTAAAAAATAAAAGGGAGAGGAGCTAAACAAATAAAAAACTGTTGATGGCAAACATCTTAAAAACTAAACTTCCTATTTTAATGAAATTTTTATGGTAGGCCATAATTACCTCATTGTTGGTTCTATATAAGTTTCACCCATTTGTTTCTCTTCTCCATGCGCACAAACAAATATTTATTTACCCCTACATCTTCAAAAGAACTGATTCTTATGAAATTTTGATGGTTCGTCGAAAGTAACCCGAAGATAGCTCCATATTAATTTAAACTGACAGCACTCTTCAATTTTGCAAAATTGATACTTTAATTCATGAAAAAAATTAAGATTAAAAAACGGGGTAAAACAATAATGGTTTATCAAAGCATTAAATTAAGAAAGCATGTAATAGGGAGGCTGTTATATCGACAGTCTATTTTTTTAATGATTTAATTATTTGTCGTGTACAGAGATACAAAGAAAGATTTTAAAGAAAAGTGCAGATTTCTTCTTCGACTGTCTTGTTAATTAGGTTACCTCTTTAGCTCTCTGGTCTTTTGTGAGTCAGCGCCAGAAAATTTATTGTATCCCATTGTCGTTAACGTTTATCTAGTTCCTTGATTACTTTCTCTTTCTTTCAAATCCGAAGGCACTTCTGAATCCGTTGCTTCAACTAAGTGAAGGGCCTAGAAAATCCTTGTTCCTTCAGACGAACGTGAAGACCGGGCAGACACTCGGGCTTGAATAGATTGGCAAGATCCCCAGTGTGTGTCGCTAGGTCCACTTATCTTGTCACTGTGACGGTGATTAAGCCCTTAGGGTCCGCCTCCTAACCCCCCTAGAAAGGCACTATTTTCACACTCCGGTACTATCCTCTTCCCAGTAGGGACAAAGGATACTCAACTGATAAAAAGGATCCCGAAGAGCTTCAGGCCCTTCCTATATATCACCCTTCTCCTTCCACACGCCCGAAATCTTTTGTGCCGAAGTACAATCGGCCCTCACACCTAGAAGCGAGCCCTTAATATCCGACATTTTCATGCCTGGCCGGCTCCATTTTGAAGAGATCTTCTCCTTGGGGCGATTCGACGGGTCGTAAATCGTACGGCTGTGTTCGGGGGACAGAAAATGGTTTGTATTTTCCTGTGTCCTTTACTCCGACCGTCGATTTTCGGTGAAGTAACTTTATTTAGGATAAGCTGTGGGGGGTTGAACAATTTGAAGTATAGCCGTTAGGAGGATCCTGAACTCGGATAACAGTGTGATCACAATGGAGTTTTTAGATTAATGATCCTATGTTTTTTTACAAGGCTGCAACTTAACCTTTTAACATTTGACCTAGGGAATACAATGCATGTGAAGGCTCTTGAAGAAGTATAATATAAAATTACCACTCAACAAATATATGAGAACGATTATTGTGTTCATTTGAAATCTTTAAGTTGTAAAGTAATTTAAATCGTGCAAATTTCTGCAGCATGCTAATTTTGGTTAGTTCTTGTAAATTAAGTCAACAATAGTGGTAATTTAATTATTAACTCAGCATTTCTTTTATTTATTGTAGTTATCGATTTAGGATATTATATATATATTGATGAATTAGATCCAACCAAGAACTTAAATAATGTTATAATTACTGTTATAGAATTTAACGCACTTCATTGATTTGTTTGTAGTATTAAACCGATCCGGTTTTATATTCTACGTAAAATCTTTAAACATTTGAAATCTTGTTATAAGATACCAAAGCTTTTGTAACGTTTAGTTTGAAATAGAGATTTAGAGTAAACGGAAGGAGTTGGATGAAAGGATAAACGCAAATACATATTAACTTGCCCGGTTTTGAATTCCGCAAAAGACGTTTATTGGACCGCACCTTCTTTACGGGTGCCTTAGCCTGGAAACCGGGAGAGCCTTTATACCGAAATCCATTGAAACGCGTGGGTTTCTCTGAGGGGTTTCTAGTTGAACTGCAAGTTTCAGAGGTTTGAAAGAGCCTTCCTTCTACTTGGCCTTAGAAAGCCAAAGTGTAATTGATTCCTTTTCTTAAACACTTAAGTAGTCCGAGCTTGAGGGAGCATTCATTTTCCTACGCTTTCTCTATCTCATCAGACACAAACTTTAAATTTGTTACTTTATTTCTCATCGCATATCCCTTTAACTGCAAAATTTCCGATGAAATATATTCAATTTATCAAGGAATTAAGTTTAAAATGTAAATTAAATAATAATTTCGACGAATGAGCACAGTAATGGAAGAATAAAGCATAAAAAATGTTATCTTTCAAAACTTTGAAGGGCTTTAAAAAAATTTTATGGCCTAAGAAGATATTTATTTTTTTTTTTAAAATATAGTTATCATAGCAAAGAACATCTCTTAATTGACATGAAATCGTGACCAAACAGCCATAATTCTATTATAGTATAGGTAGTTTTCTTAAATACTAGCTTGTATGATCTACACATGGTTCTATGAAAGTGCCTAGATGCATTTCTTGAGAAATTTTCTTTATCGATAAAAAAAAGCAGCGTCAGTAGATGCGGATTTGAATCAATGTGTGGAAATGCCTTTGAAAAAATGCAATACATGGAGGAAAATCAGCAGGAATAAATTTCTGAACTTGCTGAATGGAGTATAGATATAAACTAAACACAGCTGCTTCAACATTTTCCACATTGTTATTTTCATTGAACGTATTTACCATTTTTGGTAGAGGTACCTTCATCTACTATGTTCAACGCATGTTCTTCCAATTCCGCCGTTTTTACTGCGTTTGTTCTACCTTATCCTCCATTACATTCAAGAAGTTGATGAATACTTCGGAAGATTTTTCTATCTGGAACATAACGTTAGGGAAAATGTTCACTATAGGACTGCTTAGCCTCTAGCGAATTTACCCTATATGGCCAGCATAGTCTGTTGATAACGTATAGTTAATTAAGACGTATTACCTGCTTAAACCACATGTACGTAGCAAGTGCAAGCTCTGTTACTTGCTTCAGCTTGTTTCTCAAGTCATGATGGATTGGAATAATGTTCTGAAGGCCCCAAGGGATTGCTTGTCAAGACTATACTAATCCGCACCAAATCCATCTTGCCACAACTCCTTTACCTTACCTTACCCCAGTGACATTTCTCTCTAATCTCGTCTTTTATGTATATATATTGTATATATATACAGGGTGGGCCAAATAAAACCGCACTTTTTTGAACACTTATAGCTCAGCTTCTGTAGTAGATAAAGATATGAGGTTTGCGGGGTCTGAAAACTACTACATTCTTCTACTTTAAATTTCATATCTATAACTTTAAAAACGATTAAGTGAAAGCCACGTAATAACGACTACAGAAGCTGAGCTATAAGTGTTCAAAAAAGTGCGGTTTTTTTTGGCCCACCCTGTATATATTGCAAAAGTTGCCCTCAAGTTTCTTAAAAAGCTACTCACTTACTTACCAGTATTATATATATGCATACACATGTAACACTAAGCACTTAATAGATGATAAATGTCGTAGGAAAAAAATAATAATAAATTTATACATTATGATTTAGTGAGCTTTAAACTCAGCATATACATGTAATATACTACCCATATAGTTACTAAAAGTGAAAGAACAAGGCACGTTATTGTACAAGCAAAAGCACTTCTTTTGTTTCAGCGATACACACGCATATAGGTATACATATATATATATATATATAGTATATATACTGTGTGTGAGAGAGAGAGAGAGACAATGTTCTAAGTATAGTTTTTTTTTTCTTGGCTGTCTTTCTTTCTGTCAAGTGTGTGTGTGTGGGTGTGTTCTATTTCAAAAGTTTAACCTCCGCTGGGAATGACATCCTTAATTATATTATGTTTAAATTTGGTTCCAGAAAATATATTAAATATATTACATCTTTGTATCAGCATGACATTAAATTTGATTAATTTCTGCATGTGCAGTTATTTTATGCTTTAAAATTGCTTCGTAAGCATTTTTTATTCATCTAACTAAAAAAAAAAGTTCTTAGTATAGTTTTTAGTAATTAAACTAATTATAATTTGACATACAACAATTAGTACAATTAATACAATTAGTGCAGTAATACAATTAATTAGTACTATCACAGCTACTGAGATAGTACTAATTAATTAAAATAATAAATAAGAGTCAATATTAAACAATATTAAAAACTAATTAGATACTATTACAAACTAAAATGTAGTTTACTTTAATTAAAATTTGAATCTACCAGTATAATGTTCGACTCCTTCCCTACCCTATGGCAAACTTGTTGACGAATATAGCAACAAAATTAATATAATCCAAATAAGATCCTAGAATTTAGCGTATCGTTTCTGGATCTAAATAGTATTTAATTTAGGTTTCCATTGACCATTTGTGTCCAAAAACTGTAATGAACCCCATTTAAACATCATGGATAGTATATAAATCTCCAAACTTGACGCCATTTTACTTATTCAAAATCTGCCTATTTTTCTTTTCGTATAGCTTAGACTTGGAATTTAAATTCGACAAAATATCAAATTTATCAACAAATTTTCATTAAAAAAAAAAAAATGTATCAATAAATTTACGAACAATACAACTTTCCCTACCTTATTCAGCTAACCTATTAATTTCTTTTAAATGAAGTCCATCACTCTGTGAAGATAAGCTGTAAGCTATATATGTATTTGTATTTCTATCACTGTTGGATAAATAAAAATACTACTTGTATATATTTTAGAGACGAAACTTCCCTCGCACACTGTATTTTAACTGTAAAAAAAACAACAATATAATCAACTGCCTATCTAACATTTCTTATTTTCAAACTTTTAATAATGTCTGTACCAATTTTTTTTTTTTACTGTTCCACAATTTTACAATATGCTAAAAAGTTTTATCATAATTCAACCCTACTAATTTTATTAAGGGCCTCTTTTCAAATTTTATATAAAAAATAAAAAAAATAATCTTGGAATAATACAAAGCTCGAAAAGGACCATTATATAACAAGAGACTAAAGAGGATCTCTTTTTAATCGTTGTGTGATATTTTATTGTGTAGCTCCACCACGAGCTTTATTTTTTTTTAAACTCAAAGTACGCATATTTCTGAATCATTTGTAATTTTGAATGTTTCCAAGCGTTAAAAGGAATAAAGTCATTCTTAAAGAGTACATTTCTAAAAAGATTATGTTATCCATCCAAAAATCCATGCTTTTCATATCTTAGCATTGCAGAAATGTCTAAATATTTTTTTATATACGTATTAATATAATCTGTGTTCCGTGTAAATAATTATAAATAATTTGTGAGCGTAGTGAGATAATGTGTAGAATTCTCATCTTTTGTAATTCTTTTCATTACGACAATTTATGATCCGTTATTCTGATCCAAGATGGCAGCCATTTGTATCTATAATTTGACATGACCATATATACTTAACCAATTAAAACCAATAAAGAACCTTCAAATTTTTTAAGGTAGCTTCATTTTCTAACATTAATGTGAAAGGATTTTTTAATCGGCCATTTTGATTTAAGATGGCCGTGTACGTATTTGAAACCAAAACTCAGCGGGTTTCTTGACAATAGGTCATCTCTATGTATTAAACCAGCTAATAGAGAAAAATCGAGAATACCAAGAAAGCAGACATTCTGCCTTTGTTGCATACCAGAAAGCGTTTGACTCCCTGAACCACTCGTTTATACACCGAAATCTGAAAGAATATATCAGACAAATAACGAACAGAGTGAAGTTTTGGTAAAACTTGAAATATCTAGCAAAAGGTTTAAACAGGAGAGGGGTTTGAATGAAGGAGAATTCATCACAGCGAGTGAAGCAGTTTTTAAGCGGTTCAAATGTGTTCATGTTCATTTTTGTGTTCATCATGTGTTCATGTTCATTTTTTTAAGTAGTATAAATATCTGGTTTAAGACGAAAATATTCGAATCCTGCATTATTTCTTCCTTGACATACGGTTCTCAGACTTGGGAAATGATGAAAATGGTTGCCGGGAGAATACGAGAAGGGCTAAATAAAGGGATGGCATCATAAATACAGAACTTAGAGAAATGTTGAGATAAAAGATGATGGTACAGTAGCGAAAAGGATTCATTGGAAGTGGGCCGGACACTTGGCAAGGCAGGACGACGGAAGATGGACAAAAACAGAATAACAGAGTGGTACTCTAGACTCTAGAAGAAGAAAAAGGAGACGAGGAAGACTTGCGGCAGATTTTAAGATGGTTTAAAGCAGGAAGCAGGAGTAAATTGGATAAGGAAAGCCCAGGATAGAGAAAGCTATTTCCAGAAATGGACATTGTACTTGTAAAATAGGAATTCTATCAATAATTATAATAAGTAAAAGTGTTGTATAGTAATTAATCTTAAATTAAATAAATTAGTAATATGTATATTTAATAATTCTAAATTTTATATTTATATAAAAAAGAAAAAAAAAAATCTAACAAGAACTTAAATAAAGGCTGTATCCATATTATTATTTATCTCTAAAATAAAATTATTTGATATGATAATTTCTAAAATAATATTGATATCTAATTTTTAACAATAGTATTTTGATAAAGCGAGGGGGAGAGAAAATAGAAGCAAAATACCTCTGATTGTCTGGATAAATTAAAAAGTAAAAGTTAATTTAAATAGTCGAAATTAATTACCATGCATAAGTACTAGCTTTATATAATTACCTCGCATATTATACGTCTCTAGCAGTTAGACGGCCATAGGCTAGTCGAGACCAGCTAATAATTAATACTATATATATGTATATATAGGTTCACTATTTTAAATTAAAATTAAAGAGAAAATAAATGTGTATGAATGGGTTCCAAGAGTTTTTTTTATTATTTTGAAATGTTATTAGCGCTTTAGCGATCAAATAAATAGATATGTTTTTCAAGTGTAAATCAAGGGTGTACAAAAATATCGTTGGTGTGTTCGGCATTGTTGCTTCGAAGATTCAATTACCTTATCGTTAATATTAATGACGACGGTCTGAATATTGAATAACATGGTGTCAATTCGGAATCGTTGATTTTTCTCCAGCTTTTAGTGTAATTGAATTTTACAGGAGTGGGTGTAATTTTGTTTGCCTGTGAATGAAACATTAAACGATTATAACACTGATTTCTGTTTCAAGCATTTCACGAATTAATAAATCACAAGTTATTTTTTATTTTGAGACCTTTTTTTCCAGTTGAAGCCTTCGTTATTTCCATAATTGTCTGATTTTGTTAGGAAAAATAATGTTCGTTTTTATTATTTCACTTTTTATTATTTGTACATTTCACGTTTTATTACCTATTTCCTTTTTATTTATTACACTTATATAATCATTTAAGTACTTATTATTTATTTTATCCGTTAAAAGCATACTCAGAAGATAAAGTACTACGCGCGGTTGCTAAACTAATTGGCATAAGTTAAAATAGACTGCCAAAATTAATATGGCACATTTGTCGCATCCTACCATGTACTTTATTATGTAGTAAAAACTATTATTAGTTTTAGCGATCTTTAACTCTTCATGGCGGTGTCGCTGTTGGTTTTACCATAAACGTTTATTTGCAAAAAAATGTTAGTCTCATTGAATAGATGAAGTTAGATTTTTCTCCCGACCTAAAATTCCAATTTTAAATTTGAAGTTCACGTTTACACGAGCGTTGCGCGTGAACTCTTGGACGGATAACGTTGTCCAATGAACTTGTCCTGGGCATTGGTAAAATGAACAGAACATGCCTACCATAATTCATCAAAATCGGTCGACATTTACTCAAGTTACCTTCACACGTTTCACGGAGTCGCGGACACATAGACTGACAGACAGACACGAGACCATAAATGTTTCCTGATGTCTGAAACGGATTTCTGTCTTGGAATTTTTAAAATCGGAGACATTTTTTTGTTCTCAAAAGTGAACACAATGCTTTCGTTACCTTTGGGTAAGCTCGGAAGCAAAAATAATAATGATTTTTGCTTGTAAAGCATAAGTTACCCCATTTTTGAAAAATATTGATGTAACATCACTTACAGAGATGTGTATGCCTATATAGATGTATAAAATATAAATATAAAAATAAATTATTTGGTAAGTTTTAAGTCAGAAGGACTCGTCATCAGATTGTTTTGTCTGTAGTTAATTTAAGTAAATTTATAACTTCTACAATGATTACTGTAGTATCTATTTTAAAAGAGGAATCCTTCGGAAAGAGAGTAGAAACAGGGATCTGCTGGTGACGAGGATAGATTAACTACTTGTTCACCATTCTAGGTTTCAGCTAGGATCTTAGATATTCTGCCTCATCCGGCTCTCATTAAAATAGCATTTATCTTTCACAGTCTTAATCTATTGGGTATTTTAACCACAGAGGTTTAATAGGTTAAAAGCTTCATGTTGAGAATAATGAGGATTGAGTATGTTCTTATTTTTATATTGAACCCTTTTTTTAGGTATGAAATAACAATATTTTTTGTAACTGTGACTATGCTCCGTGTTATTAAAATAGTACTCTGATTTTTTTCGTTCCTTCATAATAATTATTAAATAGCGACATTTTTATTTCAACTCTGAGTGTTCCGAGTTTATTAAAATAATGCTGATTTTTTTCGTTTCTCCATAATAATGAGCGATATTTGAGCTTTTCCTGATTTGATAACCTATATTGTTTGTTTACTGAAGCTTTAACAAATAACATATTTGTTATAGCAAAACATAATTATGATGGAATTAGCGATTATTACAACCTTATAATTTGTCCTAATCAAATGATTCTATATATAACCAATATAGGAGTGTAACCTCAGAAAATGCTTATATAGTGTTATTTGAGCCGTAAATATTTAATGATGACTGCTAATAACGTAAAGATTATTAATCCGTTAATATAATTAGAACATATCTAGTTCCTGCGTCATTTAATTTGTAGAGACAGCTAATGATGTTCAGAACTATATTTTTCCTTACATATTTAGTGTTTTAATTCTTAAAATTTATCTTTGTCCAATTGTTTGTTAAATTGATTCAAAGGATTGTAAAATTATTCGCGTATTTCAAGTTTGAGTTTCTCGTACAAGATCTGCAAAGTTTTCCGGGCGTTCCCCCATAGATTGTAAGATGTTAGGCAGCGGAACACAATAGGAGTTAATTTCTGCAAGATTTCCTCAAATCAAGGGGATCTTGCGGTTTCATAAGATTTGATAAGTTATACAGTCTAATAAACCCCGGACAAAGTCTCTTATCCAACTTCTTCACTATATTCCTCCTCTTCTCAAACTCTAACCAAAATGGAGCCAATTAGAAATTTTCGAGATGACGTCAAATCTTCTGAAACCTGAAAATTCCATTCTGCACGAAAACCGAGCACAAACCTTTAATTAATCCTAAAAGGCAAAGTGAGGTGTGGGGGGTTCTGAAATTCGAGAGATTACACCGCAGGGATCCCCCAACCCTCCTCTCTTCTTGACTTAAGAACTAAATCTCAAATCCTCTGAACTGGAACATGAATTTTATACATTCTTGCTGAAGAAAGATCAAATCAAATTAACTGAAATCGGGTTTGTCAGGTATCTAGCTGTAAGTGGTTCCTTTAAAAGCAGACTGGACGTAGCACTTAAATTCTAACAATCGTATGTACTCTTAAACTTTTTATTAACTTTTCGTGAAATTTTTTTTGAATGATAGTTTCAAGAAAAGCGGAGTTTTTTTTGGATTTGTTTGCTCAACATACTGCCATGAAAAGAGAGAAAAAAGGGGAACCCTTATTTCCCTCATTGATTTACTTATAGATGCAGATACGATATGTAAATTGATGTATTTAATTAACAAGGACGAAACTATAAGGGTTTTTTTTTTGGTTTTACCAACGAAACCCTAAAAACGAAGCAAATAATAATACAGAGTTGAATAAAACAGGAGGCTTTTGAACGTAGATTATAAATGAGTAGTTATGTTGACAAATAATATGTTAGAGAAAAAAAAAAGAAAAAAAAAAAATGGATAATAATAACATTACAGATAATAAATAAACTAATGCGGAGGTTGTTCTCTAAACTTTAGAATACATTGGTATTTTTTCATAAATTTAAAAAGAAATGAATTAATAGATTGAATTTTCGCTTTGCACATAATCAGCATTGATACGTATTTATGAGGAAAGTAAATCCAAAGTTGGTTGCTATTCGTCATATGGAGAGTCATGTGCTCCATACTTGGCTCACCGAGTAATACGACAGTTGGTCGCTGACGAAGGTGCCGAGTACCCACTCGCAGTCCACGCTTTGTCAGAAGACATGTAGGTCGACGATATAGCCACCGGCGCGGACACCTTGGAAGCAGCCATCATGACGGCGCAACAAATTGTCATCCTTATGGGGAAGGGCGGGTTCAGCCTTAGTAAGTGGGCTGCCAACGACCCCACTATTTTAGATGCTGTCCAGAAACAGGATTCTGATCGTCCCGCCATCTCAGAGCCGATATCCCTCGAGAACTCCGACACCTCCTCCATAAAGATTCTTGGACTCCAATGGGATCCTCAGGCAGATGAGTTTATGTATTGTATCCGTCCTCCTCCCATTGTTAGCACTAAACGAGGAGCACTATCTGCAGTTGCACAGATATTTGACCCGTTAGGTTATCTCGGCGCCACTGTTGTTATAGCCAAGATGATCATCCAAACCGCCTGGAAGCGTCAATTAGGCTGGGACATTGCGTTCCCTCCAGATCTGCATGATCAGTGGAAAACATTGCTGGAAGAACTTCCTCTTCTAAGCGACCTTAGGATTCCACGTCGAGCTCTCACGGATAATCCTGTATTACTTCATCTCCTCATATTNTTATATATTTATAGTGTCTTTCTGTCGGAAAAACATATTTATTGTGTTTCTTTCTTTTTTTTGTACTTTTATAATTCTCTCACGTTGAATTTTATCACCAAATTTAATTTTAAGCTAGATTAGAATATTATATAGAATAAAATTATTACACTTGTAAATTATAAACATGTATGTAGAATTATCTACACCTACACAGATGAATGTGTAAGGGAGTGGAAAAAATTCAACGTTAAATATTTTCTGTAAGTAATTCTATTAAAAACATTTCATAAAAATCCCGATTAGTAAGATACCGCTTTAACTGTATAAAATTTAAAATTGTTTATAACTTTAGTATATAACATATTCGTGTACAGCTTTTATATAAATTATTTGTTTTAGTAGGGATGTGTGATGGACCACTTTAGGTGTGAAAAAATAAAATTAAATCATTTTCATGAAGAGTCGAAACGACTTATTGAAAATGATTTAATTGTATTTTTTCACATCTAAAGTTGTCCACCACAGATCCCTACTAATATTAATCAAAAAGGTGTTGATTCCAATATAACTTATAAATTATTTGTTAAATATTAGCATTTTGCTTCCAAGCTTACAGAAGGTAAGGGTGACAGAAAGAATTGTGATTTTTCTGCAGCACGAAATTATTTATATCTTTGAATTAAAAACTGTTTCAGACATCAGAGAACATTTTTGTTTAGTGTCTTTCTGTGGTATGTCCGTCATTAAGTTTGCGGACTACCAAATATCAAATATTACGCGTCTGATTTTATGAACTTGGATGGTAGGTCATAATTAGCCCACTGTTGGTTCCATGTTAATTCTAACTTTCTGCGCTTTTTGCTTTCTGTTCCTCGTGCGCACACTTGTTTTTTTACTAAAGGCCCCCATATGCCATATGCGATCAAACATTTTTCGTAAAATGTTCGTGCGAACATGATTGCGCAAACATAATGTCGGTCAGATTTAAGCCACACACGTCAAACACCATGATAGCGCAAACATAATGTCAGGCAAATTTAAGCCATACACGTCAAACATCAAAACAGCCCCATACACGGTCAAAATTTTTGCGCAAACCAGATGTTTTCGCTAACATTTTGACCGTGTATTATGGGGGCCATAACCCACAAATCTTTAAAAGTACCCTATGTAATTTTTAACATAATATAATTGTATGATTTGTCGAAAGCAGTCCACAAATAGTACCATTAAACTCTTGGCTCTTATCTCTTTAGCTCACATAATATTGAATAAATATAAATGTGTTACTGATGCTAAAGATTACCACTAGCATTATTATATCGTATTTAGTATTTATTGCTTTAGTAAACATTTTAATTTTATTGATTATAAATTGATAGAAAAGTTTTTATAAATACAAAGACTTAAATAAGTCATTAACCAAATTCTCAATAGACCTTTGAAAGTCACTTTTCCCTTAATTTCTGAGTGTTATCTTTAGCCGCTTAACATTTTCGGGGTTAAAATTCTCATTAAGGATATTGGTAAAGCTGATTTTGTTTCGGGTCTTTTTCTTCTAACTGTTGAGGCATAAAATGGAATAAAGTGCTACTGAAGGCTTAAACCAAGCCTGTTCTTTATTCTTCTTTCTTTATCCCTATTTATTGATCTTGGCAGCTGATCAGAACCCATTACGTAATCAGACTTAAACCCTCGTGCTTCATTGACAAAAAATACCTTTAGTGAAGAGGAAAATTTTGTTCTTTCTCAATAGGTCTAAACCACCAAAAGATCTCAAAAAAACCCCTTACAAGTTACTTTTTCTAGGTTCCATTACTTACTGAAAAAAAAAACCTTTACTTGTTTTAACTTTTCTCCTTCTTTATTTTTAAAGCAAGTTCTAACTATCGTTCTCCTTGCAAAAAGAGAAATGTTTCCTAACGCTTTTAACCAAGACATTTTCAAAAGGTAATCCGCCTGATAGCTTTCTTTTTGGTTAAAGTCTTAATCTTATTGTCAAAGTTTTAACTTGAGAGAACTTAATTATTAAGATAACCAGTTAAAACTTGTTCCGAGGCTTTTAAATAAAGTTTAAAATGGATTCTTGTTTGTCAATAACATTGATAAGGTTTTGAATTTAACATGTTTAAATGATTGAATGTATTCGAAAAGTTAAACCATGTGCAAATTATTTAGATTTAATCTTATTTGTCTTAAAATCAAAATTAAAAAAAAGTTTCATGTTAAAATATGATCAAATATAGTAAAGTTGAGCAAATAAGGGGGGGGGGCTCATTAGCTTGGATAGAAGAGCGTGGGTGGTCCTACCAAAGTTAAGCAGCATCGGGCGTGGTCACCGTTTGGATCAGTGACCCTAAATCTAAATTCAATTGCTGGACTGTACCCTTCCACTCGGCGTTTACCACCATCGCTAAGTAAATGGCTAGCTCCATTGTGAAGTGGTGATAACTAGTTGTGTATGCTAATTATAAGGTTTTTGCACCTGATGGAGCGACACACTAACCTACGTCATCCATTGCATAAATAGTTTTATATAAGCCTTTTGGCAGGCCAAAATCCTTCGCGAGCTGATGAGTTCACCAATAATGATCACTAGTTTCTCTTAATACATTTTATCAGTTAGAGGTTTCTTCCGTGTTAATGGGAATTCATGTTGTGGAAATTAAGTTACAATTATTAGGAAGACAATTGCTAAGTTTAAAATATCTTACTTGGTGATATAATTTTTTACTTCCATGAAAATGGAAGTATGGTGATACCCTCCAAAACGTGAGTCCTAGATCTCTATGAAGGAGGGGTCTTAAGAACCCGGGGGTATCATGGAAATCCGTTTCATATACATGTATGTCTGTGCGTACGTATGTATGTACGTACGTTCGTACGTGCGTTCGTTCGTACGTTCGTTCGGATCTTTAAACCTCTATAATATCGCTTCAAGACATCGTATTGAGATGCGGTTTTCAGCATTTTTTAGAACTTTTGTCGGCAAAACTGATGGCACAAACCACATTATCGTAGCTTACGACGTTTCGGAGCTACAGCCACTTAAGCACGAAATCGGTCTGTCGACGATAACTTCAGTTAGCTTTATTTGATTTCAATTTCCTTTGGGGTGTATATGTGTCCTATATAGTAGATTGTACCTATACTTTTTGAGCACAATCGGACAAGTGGTTTGGAAGATATTGACATTTTAGTGTTTTTTTAAGGGTTTTTTCGGTACCTAATTACGGGTAAACTGTAAGTCGTATCGAAAAGCGGATAGCACCAGCGGTAACTGATTTTAAAAGATCTACAACTTTGGTCCTATGACTTTTTGCCGTAGGACCATTCCTTCTACCTTAAATAGGGACATGTTTTTATTTTTGTTAAATTTTTGACTTTGAGCTCTTATATCATGTTCAATAATTGACCGATTTAATTTCTGATTGAGGTGCTAAAACCGCACATTAATGCCCTTTAAAACGAGTATTTATTATTGTAATTGTTTGTAGTACTTATAAAGAAGAATCGAAATTTAAAAGTAAAAAAATACTGTGTTATTTACTTTGTAAACAATCCTTTTTAACAGCTGATTTTAAAATTCTTTTATTATTATATTATCATATTCTATAGTTAATAACAAGTATAAAGAAAATATAAACAAACGTTGAATAATAAAGTTTTTTGTTATAAAGGATAAAAATTAATCAATTTGTTTTGTTTTCGCATAAACTCTCGAACTCTAGATGTAAACAAACCTCCTTTCTTTTACTTCAGTTTACCTCTAAACATCGTAACGGATCGCACATTTATCCTCTAACCTTTTTACATACTACCGACATTTATTAGGGTAACATTTTATTTATGTTTAATATATATTTTTTATTGTGTTTATTATCATTATAATTTTTGTTGCAAAACTATAATCAATATTAGCTGGTTGTACGATATAGTTTATACTGAGTTCTCTCTTGCTCACGTATTGACACGGCAACATTTCATGGAAGTCATGTGTGGCATTTCCACACCGGTACTTATTAATATTCGTGTTGCTTTATTGGCTGTTGTTCGTTCCATTCTACCAAACTATTTCTATATCCCTAATGTTCTATTTGGGATTCATATACATATTCACAAATAGAGATGCATTAACATCACATTTCTATTTTGTAAATGAATTATGAGTTTTTAATAATTTTGTTTTTCCCGTGTTTCTGTTTCAGGTCCGTACTATATCAGTACTTAGTCTCTGTTTACTGTTATCCTTAATAGAAGTAAATATATAAGTAAGGTATTTAAATTATAAATATTATTTAATAACATAATACTCCTATAAGGTATTGATATACTTAATAATATCAAGTATTTTATTAATAAAAATCTCTTAATTTACCGATAGACACTAAACTGATATGTGGTTTTGACTAGAATTTATTGAAATTATACATTACCATTTTTATTTATGTACAATATTTATGCATATTCTTAAATTTATTCTAAATTAAATCAAATTATAATTATTATTAACAATAGGAAATAGACAGACAAAAATAGACTCCAGAACCGGGACTCGAACCACGGGCCTCTATATTTCCGTTACAGTGCTCTGACCAACTAACCTATATTGGAGAACAATATTTCTCTGTCTATCACGATATCTAGTCCCGAATTAAGCTTTCAATTTTCTACAACTCTAGAAAAAAATGAATTTATAATTGATTGTACAAGGTACAGGTACTAATCGGGTACTTTATAATTATAAGCGTTAATTTTCCGTCTAGTTCAATGTCGTATAATTCGACTTCTAGAGTTGTAGAAAATTGAAAGCTTGATTCGGGACTAGATCTCATTATAGACAAAGGAAAATTGTTCTCCAGTATAGCTTAGTTGGTCAAAGCACTGTGACGGAAATATAGAGGCCCGTGGTGTGAGTCCCGGTGCTGGAGTCTATTTTTCTCTGTCTATTTCCCATTGTCAATAATAATTATAATTTAATTTAATTTAAAATTTAAACTTTCCGTTGAATACTACCAAAATCTTAAAAAATGAATTTTAAATTTATTCGTGAATAAATTGTTTTGTGATTTCATTGTTTATATAGCTGGCAAAGCCGGTATTGTTATAACTAACGATTATTTAAACAAAAATGAAGAATAAGATAATGGTTGTCGTTTCTTTTTAAAAATTTCTAGTGCGAGTCAGTTGTTAAAAAAAAGAAGCGTTTAATAAACATTAGTCTTGACGTTTCATTTAGGTTGTATTGAAACAAAAAAATGAAGGAGAGATAAACAA
The DNA here is from genome assembly GCA_001010745.2 of Gerris buenoi. Classification (NCBI taxonomy): domain Eukaryota; kingdom Metazoa; phylum Arthropoda; class Insecta; order Hemiptera; family Gerridae; genus Gerris; species Gerris buenoi. The sequence goes on from KZ651287.1 coordinate 487,403, forward strand.
CTTTACGTTGGTGGCCCTATTTCAGGATGGTAATTTAGTGGATTGGTTTTGGTTCAGGGGTTTACCTGGTCGTGTTTTTTTTCTGATGGAAAGGGCCTTTGGGGGATAGAAGTTGAGCCTGCTTTAGGCAGGCTCTTTGTGTCATCAGAGAGAAGAAAATAAACCAGAGTTTCATTTTTTTTTCTTGTTGCCACAGTTATGTTTTATCTGTTGAAGCGTTTTTCTCCTTCTTTTTACTCAAAAGTTTTTTTTCCTGGCGTGCTTACATCTTTTGAAGATGTAAGGGAGTTCCCCAAGGAGTAACTCCAGGTTCACCTCTATTACACTTATTTTATTCTTTTTTCTTTGTACAACTTGCTGAAAATATATATTTTTTTAACTTTATACGCCATCTAAAAATAAAAACTTTTTAAAGTAAAAACTTACTTAGAGTACTCGGCAACATTAAATTGGCTTTAAAAACATCTTCAGTTTTTTTCTCTCTCTCTCTCTCAATTAACTTTATCACAGTTCAAATATTAAATAAGTTTGGAATTTGAAATTAAGTAAACACGATATTATTACTTTATTTCAAATATTACACAAGTTAAACTTTAAAATGTAACATTTTTAATTTATTAAGAGTGTTATACTTTTTAAGTAGTTTTTAATTTAATATCAGATCAGTGCTTTCATCTATTAAAATATAAAAGGCCCTTCTAGTATGTTTAAGTTTTAATTATGACTAGAGAGGTTAATAAAAGTAACACTACAATTTTTTCACCACTATTTTATATTTTTAAACAGACGCGTTTCAACATTGTGTTAACATAGTAAGTGAAAGACTAGTCTTTACTTATTATATTAACACACTGAAGATTATATAAATTTCGAAACGATTTTTTAATTTTTAGTCGATGCATGCAGAAGTTTTTGGGTTGCGAATTGATACATTTTATGAGTTAAAATGGAATGGCAATGGCCGATGGCCGGGACTTGTAGGCGAGGTAAGGAGTAGTAGAAAAACCCCTCTGCTCCAATATACGGCTCTCTTTTACAAATTATAAACATATTCTTTAAATATCAACTCGTCATGATTAATTATCTAATATTTATTGCATTATGCTCGCTTCAATGATATAGTTACGCGATGCCTAGTTAAATACCTATAAAACATGTGACTAATAGTTTTTATTTAACCGAGAGGAGCTTTCGACCTTTTTGGATTTCTGTCTGTCTGTAAATTGGTTTTTACTCAGTCACGGCCAAACGGGTTTAGATTCTTCTTTTTTATCGTTGAGATCTCCTATTTACACAACTACTAGTAATTTCGGAACTTAAGCAAATATTATAGTTAAATATAATCCGGCTCAAAGGACCAATTTATTGATTTAATTACAAACACTCAGAACTAATGGATAATTTGAATTGCATTAAAGACAAAATTATTAAAATTTGACCTTTATTTAAAGGGTGTATTTGAAGATTCTTAGATAAATGCCACAGCTGGTTTAAGAGGTATTTGTAAGAGCGTTCCATCTAATTCTTCAGTAGCAAGCATAAAGAAGAGGAAATGTGGTTTTAGGCGCCGACAAGCGGAAAGTATGTGGGGCAAACCTCAAAATGAAAGGACACTTACATAGAACTCTGTGGTTTAACCTCAAATTCGTTCCTGACACTGTACTGTACTTCAACTAAAGGACTAAGGGACCTCTTTAGGACGGAGCATGTCCAGGGGATATCCTTATTCAAAATTCTTAAACTTAATTTACTTAATACCAACGACATATTTTGTATTACATCAAATTTGTTTATCCTGAGAATTCAATTAAGGATTATAATTTATTTCTGCTATCGACAATAAATCCCATGCATATTCCTTTAAATACATCATGGTTTTATTAAAGTAGTTAAATTCAGAAAAAACTAGTGGGTAGTGGCTTTTGTAGGTGTTATTTATTATTTAATTAATTGAAGCGAGCGTAAGCGAGCTTCTTACATTCAACGAAATATGCATCTTGGATGTTTGTCTGTCTGTCCGTAACGTTTACGTGTCCGACGATAACTTGAGTAAAAGTTGACCGATTTAGTTGAAATTTTGTATACATGTTCCTTTTACTAATACTCAGGCTAAGTTCGTTGGACAGCGTGATCCGTCCAAGAGTTCGCGCGCAATGCTCGCGTAAACGTGAGCTTGAAATTTAAAATTGGAATTTCAGGACGGGAAAAAATTCTATCATCACCTATTCGATGAGACGAACATTTTTTTCATATAACATTTTTTAGTAAAACCAACAACGACACCGCTATGAATTAATAAAGATCGCAAAAACTATTAAAGCGGACCTAAACGTTTAAAATAGAGAAAACAACCTTTTTACCGATATCTTGCGTTCTAACGAAACGATTTTAATAAAACTTCATATACATCGTCTAAAGTACAATTGAAACAAGTATGTAAAATTTCAAGTTGATACAAGCTGTAGTATTCGAGTAATGACGTGATACATTTTATAATAATTGAAAAGGAGAGGTGCGGTTAGAGTTTTTAGAGGAATAGTAAGAATGCGGGGTGGTTCCCTTCCCTTACTACTAGCCGCTGATCTACTACTATACCCATTATCTATCAACTCATCATGATGCATGATTATCTATTTTTTTTAATATTCAATACACATTTATTACTATTACTATACGCTCGCTTCAATGATAGAGCCACGCGATGCCTAGTTATTAACTGAGAGTGTCTTCAAAGCAGTATACGTCTTACCATTGCTTTTACGGCTTTGAATCCATGGGCTCTAATAATGGAAGAAAAAAGCCATAGAGATGAAGAGTACTCGAGAGTGTAGCAGGCAAAACATTAAGAGATCGAGTTAGAAATTCCACAATGGGACATGGTTTAGAGGTTCTACCCATCCTGCGCACTGTACACCCAATTGGTTGTTTTGGCCACGTGGAAAAATAAAAAACCTAAGGATGCCCAAAAAAGTATTTTTAGTGAGATAGGAAGGAAGAAGACCCAGAGGAAGAAATGGAAGTACATGGATGAACATCATATCTCATCCTTAGGTTTTCCATATTTTCATGTAGGCAAACCGACGCAACTGGGCGTTTTCCACTGTGTGCAGGATGAGTAGAACCTCTAAACTGAGTCTCATTGAGGAATATATAACCCGATATATTAATGTTTTCCCTGCTACCTCCTCAAGTACTCTTAATCTCTACGGCTTCAATTCGCCTCTTGACTTCCATTATTAGAGCCTATGGGCGTATACTGTTTTACCTTCCCCAAGCACGGTAAATGCTCAAGATAGGCAGGCATGGAGCCAAAATCCTATTGGTTTTCCTCTACACAAATCGATAGATGAGGATCAGACTAAAAAAGTAAATTTAATCATGGCAGTTTCGTATATTAATAGACTGGCTAAGTACTTTGGGTGCCTAATATTTATATTATATCATCTTGATTGTTCTCCGTTNAGAAGAAAGGCTAATAAGACAACAGCAAAGCTTCTTTCAAGTAAATTATACTCAACAAAAACATTATCTTGGGCAGTAATTTTTACTGTACTAAAAACTATAATACAGTAATAGATAAATATCAATTTATCATTATGATCTTACCGTAAAACAAAGCTAGAGAAAAACAAGAGAGAAAATCAAGCTCCAGCGCCGGGATTTTAACCCGGGCCTTTGAATAATAACAAAGGTAGTTAATCCCGTAGTTAATAATAATTATAATTTGATTTAAATTAAAATTTAATCTTTCCGTAGTATAAATACTACCAAAATCGTAAAAAAATGAGTATCAATTAATGTAAATTAAAACTTTATACAATAAATTGTATTTATATGTAGATTTAAAAAAATCCCCCCCAATTTTTATTTTAATGGCGCACTTTGCGCCATGAATCCCCCCTTTGGGCACCCCTGTTTTCATGTAGGCAAACCGACGCAACTGGGCGTTTTCCACTGTGTGCAGGATGAGTAGAACCTCTAAACTGAGTCTCATTGAGGAATATATAACCCGATATATTAATGTTTTCCCTGCTACCTCCTCAAGTACTCTTAATCTCTACGGCTTCAATTCGCCTCTTGACTTCCATTATTAGAGCCTATGGGCGTATACTGTTTTACCTTCCCCAAGCACGGTAAATGCTCAAGATAGGCAGGCATGGAGCCAAAATCCTATTGGTTTTCCTCTACACAAATTGATAGATGAGGATCAGACTAAAAAAGTAAATTTAATCATGGCAGTTTCGTATATTAATAGACTGGCTAAGTACTTTGGGTGCCTAATATTTATATTATATCATCTTGATTGTTCTCCGTTATTTTCCGTTCGATATTCACGCTTATCTGCAAGTGAAATAAATAATTAATATTTTAAAATAAAGTTTAAAAAATAAAAATTTATGTACGAGTATTTCCTCAGACTTTTTGTACCATAAACTGAGGCATTCGCGAGTTTTGGCTCTGCAAAAAAATATAGAATGATCTACATAAATAGGGACATGACTTTACCAAACAAATTTATATTAATCTAATCTCTTTTATAAATTATCAAAGTGAATTCAATTAATTAATTAAATGGATTCCAAACTTCTTCGCCAAGAGACTGTGCTAGATCTTTAATTCTTCTGCGAAATACAGCATTTCAATGATTTGGAGTAATCTAATATTATTTATTAATAAATGTCGAAATGTTTGCTATAACAATAACGATTTCATTTATAACTTTATTTTTGTGTTATGATCTCAAAGCCAATTCTCTCAATAGTCACTCACGAGTGTACTTTATTTTTTACGAAACTTTTTAGGATGATTTTATTTAGGTGGATAGTGAAATAAGGATATCTAGTTTGAGTTTTAAGACAGTCCCTTGAGAAGTAAGGTCACTTTCCTAATTGACTATTAACTCGGTCTAAAGGGAAATGTGGGTAGTCCTTAGGGTAACAGATTTGTGCCCAAATAGTCTCCTTACCCAAGTGGCCCCTGTTGGCAGTCTTGATATTTCTGGGTCTTATCCATACAACCTTTGTCCCTTTAACTCGTAACATCTGCTTGTCTGCTAGTCGTCCCTTCTTCCTCCGCCCTATAAGGATTATCTCCTTCATGCATTGTAGTAACCCTTTAGTTCCGTACTACATTTCCTTCAACTAGAGCTTAACTAAGAAAGACAACAAGTTTAAACATTTTGACTTCTAATGGACCTTTATAACTTTATTTTAAGTCCGTTTTAGCGTTAAATTTGTTGAACCTCTAGGTGATACAAATTACTTTCTGTTTTGTAGGGTGAGAACCAATTAACTTAAACTTTGTTGGGATAAACTTGAATTGGTTAATTACTTCTTCATCGAAATGCGTTTTAATCCGAAAGCACATATTTTCTTATTATTATAACCTACCTTAGTTTAATTAAATTATTAATTATGCAACATTAATTTTAATAATTACAGAATTAATTAATTAATCAAATATTATAGCTGCAGATAGCATTCTTATTAAACTCAGTTAAGTATGAAATTTAGTTCTAAATGCATTGTCAGGTTTTACATAAACATCAAGATAATAGTTTAAGAAGCCGTAATTCAGTTTAAACCAGTAAGTGATCTCTTGCATATTTAAAAGCTGAACATTATAGGAACTGTTTTGAATTCTTAAATCACTGATATGGATCTCCAAGAAAATATTGGGCCATCTTAACTTGGAATATTTCAATTTAATTACGGTTGAATACAGCTCAGAACTAGAGCTCTATATTTAGGAGAGTTTGCCTAGAGGGCTTGGTTCTTTGTGAGAAGAACGTTTCTCTGCTAATGTTGCCTTGTATGTGAGGAAGGCTTTTGTGATACTTGTCTCTTTGTACGGTCTGTGCTTCTGCGCAGTCTTCTCCAGATCCATTATAATACGTTAAATTATTACGCAAAAGCCTCGCCGAGTTAAAGTTGGGTAGCTTCCCCTTCGAAATTTCGAATTCCAAAAGGCTCGGATCTCCTCCCCGTTTCTCAGAGAGTCTGTTCGTTAAACTAAAACGCTGTGTAAAACGGTCTGTATTATTCATTAAATTGTAAAAGGATTCCGGTACACGAAATGCAGCTTTTAGAGGGCTATTTTCAGTTGCTACGTTTCGGATCGAATACGTCTGATATATTAGAAACTGTCGGTTTTAGTTGCCAGTGTGATTTAGTGTTGTGTCGGAAAATTTGATTAATGTTTTGTTTAAACCTTTAGTCCGGTCCGGGTTGGTCAAATATCAAACTGTGAAACTGTCAGAAGTTGTCGGATTTGTTTTAGCTTGAAACTCCTGTTGTTTAATATTAGTTGCGGTTGCATTAGTTTGCGGACATGTCTGGAGCGGCTTGTCCTCGCAGGGTAACAGTGAATATTAAAACCTCATTACAGGAGAGGCGTCGATGTCCGAAGCCCTAAAGCCTAGTTCACTCCGCTCTTTTCAACACTCCCAGATTCACTTAACGTCCATCACTCTTGAAGGGATTCCGGCCCGAAGGCCTCGCTCAAATTGTTTTCTCGGTCGGTGGTGCCTCTCCGCTAATTCCCCAGATTCGCCGGAAAACTCGATGGTGCTCCCAGTTCACGCTTCACCGAGCTGAATATTAAGAGCTGATTATCTTCAGAGTCGTGTCGGGGAGGTTGTGAATTGGGTTTGGAGGTTGTTCTCTCCATTCCTGTCGTGACAACTCCCTCCACCTGTCGGCTAATCTACAATCTCTTTAAATTGCCCGCATCTAGTATATCTGTATTGACCATCTCTATTGACATCTGAAATTTCAAATGAAACTTATCATTTTCATTACATGAAACGGAAGTATTCAATCTCTAAATATTAATATTTCTTTGTTCCTTTATATACTTTCATTACATCTCTGGAATAACAATGCTTATTTCAATAGAAATAAGCATTAAGGAAATTGTAAAATTAACTTTGGTTAAGAGCTAACATCAAAGAATTTCTCTAATCATCACCAAACAGGTTAATCAGTACAGTGTTTAGAGTTGGTTTAAATTGAAACAGATGTAGGTTTAAATTGAGACTCGATGTCTCAATTAAACCTATAAGTAAGACTTACCTACATTAAATTGTTTTTAATCAAAAGATTTTTCTTAGTAAGATTGTTGTGGAGTTTATCCTTCTACACAATTACTCATACATATTTTTATTCTCTTTATATTCCTCCTACTCAAATAAAATAATTTCTAGTGAATTCATTTTTTTAATAAACAAGAAATTTATATATACTTTTTTTATTCTTTTGAATGACAACCGACAGGAAAAGCAATTCCACTCCTTGTACAATTTTTGCTGAAGGGAAGCGTTGAACGAGAGTAGGAGGAATAGGACAGTTTTACTTTTTTTTTTTCTCACTGTCAACCATCACCTGGTTTTTCCCCTCACTTTTATCCTCTTGCTCAAGTTCATATCGCTCATAGGTTGGAAAGAATATGGTTTTATAGGATTCTGTGTAGCGAAAGAAAACTCTAGCAGGTGCGTTGTTATACTTGGTTAGACAGAGTGGAATATTGTCGCCATGTCGTTAGGTTTATGATCAGGGTTTTTTTTTCCTCTTCGTATGACATCCACCTCTTTCGACTTCATCGCCCTAGTTCGTACTTCCGAAGATACTTTCCAATATTCTTCCGAAGCTCGTATAGAAGGAAACAAGGTACTGTGTAATATAGCGACTACCTCCGTAACACCTCCTTACGCTCAAATTCCTATTTTTCTGCCAATATTTTTTTTACCCCTTCTCTTATCCTTATATTTGAATATAAACTCCTTCAGTTGAGTTGAGTAGTGTGCGTGCTTCTAATATATATATGTATGTATATATATAGTGTATTTGTCTTCGCATACTTATTTCTGTGTATTTTCAGTGAATATATACATTCTTACCTCCAATATATAGTTTTACTTGGTTCTTATCTTCTCTTCTTCATCTTTTTTCCCTGTTTCATAAATGTAAATATTGGTTCCTATATCCAGTTGGTGGGTAAATCATTTGCTCCATTTCTTTACGCTTCTTCAAACTCTCTGTTTCTCTCTTTCTTTTTCTTTTATGATTATGCTAAAGGAAACACCGCATGAGATAAGAAACAAAGTGCTTACTGATAAACATTTACTTGTGCTTTCTTTTATCATTTCTACCTTTTCCTTTTATTATTGGGTTTGTGGAATTTGTAGTTGTGGCATCAAGTATTTGTATAAAAATAGGATTATTAATGGATGGAGGGAGGAAGCTATTAGCACTAGAGGTATTTCCATGATCCTAAGCATGCAATTAGTTAGTAGACCAATTATATAGTTGTTGGTATTTTGCCACCAAATAGGTGACCTCTTTGATTTGGAGGATTATTTGACTAACTTACCTATTAAGTGACAAACTACCATCAACTTAATTTTTAGTCTACTAACTAATTTCGTACTCAGGATCATGAAAATCACATTGTCCACCATAAAGGGTGAGACATGGCTGCTTTCCACAGTTTTTTTTTTCCAAATGCCTATTGCCAAGCTATGTCCCGCAGACGAACTTAGCCGAGCACATATTCTTAAAAGGCGCGAAAAGATTTACTTATATACAAAATTCTAGCTTATTATGTTAAGGCCCGTTTACACGCTCAAGCCAGTTTGTGCAAGTAAATCGTTGCGTGTAAACTCATGCATGAAGTGTGCGCAAGCCAAACTGAATGTCTATTTCATTCAAGCCATTTGCAAAAACTGGCTTACGCAAACCAGTTTGTGCAAATGGCTTGAGCGTGTAAACCGGCATTTAAATCGACAAAATCGTAAATAGCAACAATTACTTTATTCTTGAGCTACTTTATTCATGAGCTTTTCATCGATATATACTATGATAGGTTTTCGGGATTTTTGATCATTATACCTATTTATCCTTAATATGTCCCAAAATATTTTTTTTCTTTTAAAAAAAAGTGACTAATCGACTGAGCAGTTCTACTGCGTTGATCTAAACAAATAAAAAAAATTCGGCTTATACCTGATAAGCCCAAAACATAGTTGGCAACTAACATTGAGTACTGCTGAAACCATATTCAGGTGATCAGTACACCGTGAGGTAACATAACGTCTTGATATAATCTATTATTAATAAATATACATCACGTGCATTTTCAAATTAAAAAAATATTATCTGAATTTTTCAAATCTATATTTTTCTCCTTGACAAAAAGTAATAATAATACAGTGTGATTTACATTAGATATAAATAAAAAATATTTGCAGCGTAGAACACCCGAGGGGAGAGGAGAACGTTCAATCTTATTCGTTGAATTCAAGACGTAGTTTATTCTTCTTTTTTTGTTTAAAAAAAAAATCTATTTAAAACTTTCAGGTCCGACTGTTTCTCGGAGTGATTGATTGTTTTCAAGCGATTCGAAGGTTGGAAAATAGCTTTAGAATTTTCTCTCTTCGGGCAAATCCCACTCGGTAGTTCTCAGAAAGGTTTCTAAATTAAAATCTTTATATAGGATGCTGAACCTACGGCGTCAGTCAACACGTTCGCTTCAGACCTGTTTCTTATTTACTTTTAAGACCTCTCCTGGGAAGGTTAAAGCGAGAAAATAAACCTCCTCCACTTCAATATTAACCATTGTATCCTTTCTTTTAATATCTTTACTGTACGTTTAAATTTTGATTCCGATCTTACCGAAGGTAACGGAAGCTATGTGTTCGATCAGATGAACGAAACATTTTTAGGTCTCCGATTTTAAAAATTCCAAGATAGAAATCCGTTTCAGACATCAGGCAACATTTTTGGTTTCGTGTCTGTCTGTCGGTCTGTCGTTCACATGTCTTAAAAGCGTTTTTTACTTTTGACGAAATTTGGGTGGTAAGGTCATAATTAGCCAATTGGTGGTCCCATATAAGTTTCAACGTTCTACGCCCATTTGTTTCTCTTCCACTTGCGTACAAACATACATTTATTTTCCCCTTTTGCTTCAAAAGTACCTGATATATATGAAACTTTTATAGTTTTTCGAAAGTAACCCGTAGATAGTTTCAGATTAATTTCAACCGTATGCGCTTTTTAAAATTTGCTTAATTGATACCCTATTCATGTAAAAAATCAAAACAATTTTGACAGATTAAAAAAAACGGGGGAAACAATTAAACAAAATAATATACGTGATAGGATACGAGGAAGCTATGTG
>KZ651287.1:502492-538883 GCA_001010745.2 Gerris buenoi
CCCCCCCTCCTAAATTTAATATTTTCTTGATTTTGTGCACAGGGGGTTCAGTTTCTTGAAAACTTACAAAAAATGTTTGAACTACCCTCATTTTTTGATGGTATCGGAAAATTGTTAGTATAGGCTTTTTGATTTTGAAGTATGAATATACCTACTTACTTAATTTACCCAGCGTTGCAGACCGTGGTAGGTTTTACAATTCGCCTCCATTTATACGGTCACCAGGATAGATTAAGCTCCTACCTCTTAAGTAGGCCTTAGACGTTTAATTATTTTGATCAAAATGTTGTGCCAGTCGATTGAGGCTTTCATTATTGACCGACTGAGGAAATAGTTTGACGCTTGAGCCAATGATTGAGGGTGATTGATAAACATTTTGATTTAAGCAAGTGATTGAAGAGGGCAGTTGACTGTTTAGGACGGTTTTGATCTATCTTTTCCTCAGTCAGTTTAGTTCCCACGTGAATTTCAGGTCTTTCCAAATCCAATCTAGGAGCTAGGTACCTCAATATAAAAGTCTTTAACTTGCAGGATTTGCTTCACGAGTTTCTGTAGCCTTCTAGTTCCATTTTTAGAACATTAAGTAAATGTTCTCGAGTGAAGCGATTTCTCAATTTATTCCACTCATTTTCCCACCATAGTTTCCTCTTCCACACCTATTTTAGCTTAGGGCTTTTTAAGAAAAGACAAGGAACAATAAATCTATATATGAAACCATTGTTTTAGTGGATGTTATACACGATATTTGATAAGCCGTAGCTATGCCAAAAAGCACTAGTTTTTAAGTAATTCACAAAAGTTTCGCAACAACAGGGAAATATATTGCTATTACAGAAACGCCACTTCAAATGAGTTTGGATCAAAAGATTTAAGGGTCGACTGATGGGTTAATGAAAGCACGCGTCAATCCATTAACTCGATCTTTTGATCCTATGAGCGATCATCCAGGGCCTCTTTTACACCCATAATTATTGCTACATCCTGCTGAACTCTGGATTCCTTTTACCTGTTGTGGACCCGTTCTATTTATCTCCTTGTTTGCAGTCTTTATCTAGCCATCTTACCTTCTTTCTTATCCTTATCTGGATCCTAGCCTAACATATTCTCTGAACTTTGACACTTTAGTCGCCTTCCTTTTTTTAAAACGTACTCTTTTTTCAATATTTTTTCGTTGGTTAATCTTCTAGTGCTATGCATAAACAGTTCTTTCTCTTAAAGCTTACATATCTTTCTTATTATTCTTCTTTTACGGGGAAAAAGAGACTGTCAGTCGTTTTGAGAAACCATTTTAAAAACGATCGGGTGAGTTAATGTCTTATAATTTCTGAGTTTCTTGATATTTGTAAGAGCCTAAAGTTATTAGATAACGCTGTGTCCTGCCTGCATTCTGTCTCTGTTGGGTGTACTTTTCATTTTGATTTTAAAGATAGGAAATATTCATGTTATTGTTAATTTTTTTAAACTTTCCATGAATTGATTGCTTATTTACAATAGATTCTATAGATGACGTCTTCTTGCATTTTATATAACTTAAAATATCCTAAGCGTTGTTTATCATTTTGTTTAATGATATTTTCAACTGCACTGAGAGAATCACTAATTTTATTCAAGGCAAGGCCAATACTAGTTAGATTAAAACGGGCCATAACTGCAACTCTTTGGCCATGCGCCACATTATCTCGTAAAATGACTAGCATGGTAACATTTATTCAGGTTTTGATACTTGTTTATCAAATATAATAAATAATGGATAGATAACGAGGTGAAATGCCATTATGCTCCACGTTCACGAAAGAAGAATTTATATATTTATGATATCATGATATAACTCTGATGATAAAACTTATAAAAAGCTTATGGAATTATTACAAAGAAACAATAATACTTATAATGAATAATACTTAATAATGAATAATACTTAAATGTGCAAGTACTAATAGTAATTAGAGTAGCATTTTGACTTTACTGCCAAAAATTGAGTTATTAATATAGTTTTAAGTATGAAAATAGTAATTCTAACGAATTCATATTACTCTTAGATTCATATAATAAGTATGTCCTATATTTTATAAACTATATTTTATAGTTTAGTTTTTTCCCACGCAAACTTAAGGATAGCAATGACTTAAACCTCGTAGGTTTACGTGTATTCCCATTCACTTATATTATTACGAGCCGTTAAGCCTGTGACAACGAACTTAATTTTATATTTAGAACAAATAGTACAATTAAGTAAATTACTTTAGATAGATCTTAATATATTTCTTAATAATATATTTCAGCCTTGATTAAAGGCTGAAAACAATATAGTTTAATTTTTATATTGACACAAAAATGTCTACTATAATGAAAAACAATATCTTAATACTCATTCTAAGCTTTTTTTTCTTTTTTTTTGGAATATAAATAAATTATTAATTATTAATATGAATAATTATACAAATTACATCAATTTGGGATGCTATAATAAGATCAATTAACTATTAAATTGAACAGCATTATAATTACACTATTAATACAATTAATCTTGAAATGATTATGCTATTCGAAATATATGCTAAACGATAAGATTATTATGCTGTTTAAACTAAGTTTAATGTCCTCATTTAAAGACATAAACAATGGCTTCTTTGTTTAAAATCTATTATTTCTATGCAAATCACTAACTTCATAAACTCATTAAAACACCCATTATATGTTTAAACTATAGATCAAAAAGGCACAATTAATGTGCTATTTAAAAAGAAGGACATTTAAGAGAGGGTGGAAAAAAAGTTTTTTTTAACATAAAAAAAAGACAATTCCAATTAGAATTTATGAGATACAAAAAGTACTTTAACGAGAGATAAAAGTGGAAGAAGAAAAAAAGATAGCTTTGTTGGTTCTATTTAGAATTAAAATTCATAGCAGGAGGAATACTTAAGTGAAGGGAATAATACTTGTGGCTCTCGTATCTTATGCAGCTGATCTTAAGTGAGTAAAACTTGAGTAAACACTAAAAGAGATCTTTGGCACTAATCAAGAGAAATTAAGGGTAGAATTAAGTATTCTTCTTTGATAACACTTTTATTCTTCTGACAACATTCCAAGACGGAATAAGTGGAGGATGTTTTAACCGGAAAACCCAGTTAGGCCTGTAGAGTAGATTCTTGTGTGGCTTTCTTTTTGCGTCTATTAAAGTTAAAATTGTCTCTAGTACGGTTATTTGAAATTAAATTTCCTTGGCCTTGTCCTCAAGGCAGTAGGAATTAAGAAGATTATAGATAATGAAACTTCCTCTTTAAGAAAATTTACTCGGAAGGAGAACATCTAAAAAGATCTTATTCCTTTTATTGGCTGATGTGTATACAGTTAGTAGGTACTGTATTCCGTGTGATATTATCCTTTAATGTAAACATTAAAAAAGTCAGAAAAACTCTAACTTGATATCAATTTATTACTTTTCTTCACCTTCTCCAAGGTATATAGGAAAGTATTGTTTTCACCTAAAAATTCCGAAACTAACATTTCAACGGAATTAGTTTTTAGCTGGATATCAGTCTGTCTGCGTGTGTGTCCGTCTGTCTGTGCGCCTATCTGTGTCACGCATAACTCCTACAGTTTGTAAGCTAGAGAGTTGAAACTTAACACAAAAATCAGTCCTTTCACGTAGTTGTGCTACCCGGAACTTCAACATTTTCCACCACGTTGAACCCAGTTTGCTGAGTCAGCAAATATATTAAAAAAAAATCGTGAAAAATTAAAAGTAGTCCGATCGATTGGCACAATTCTACCTACCTCTCTTTATGAAAAATAGACCCACCGAATTTCATTTTGATATTGGCCGCCATTTTGAAGTTATTGATTTTTTAATTTTGACACTTTGAATGTTTAATAATCCTGGAAGTATAAATACGTTTTTGACTTACAGCATATCGTTGGAACCGGTAAAATAAAAAAACAAATATAAAAAAAACCGATGTAATTCCATTAATTAATTTAAAAGTTATAAGCGTACATAATTATTAATTTAGTGCGATACTTAAGTTTGTTTACATCTGTCGAAATACCGCCAAAATTCAAATAATTAAATATAAATAATGTATAATTTTTTTTTTTTTTTAATTATTATGATGAGTGGGGTATCAAATGAGAGGTATTAAATTGTAGCAGCATTTAACCTATTCCCATCCTCCACGAAACACGATCTAAACAGTCTTCATCCTGTAAGTTGCGAGCTCTCATTGCTCTTGGACCTCTTCGTTTCCTTCGATCAGGTGGTGACCAAATCAATATCCGGTAAGGCCATCTTTCTTCTCCCATCCTTTGGACGTGCCAAAACCCCCGAAGAGAACGCTCCTCAATTCTCTCAATAACTGATGGCTCAGCTTTCATCTGTTGCCTGATGTCTTCGTTTCTTAAATGCTACANGGTGATTATTTTCATTTCCTTTTAGATTTCCAGCTGCACTTTATTTCCATCAATATCTTAGAAATTAGTCTTTTGCTGGGAACTATTAATGGGATAAGACACTATTTTTTTTTTTTTTTTTTTAATGTCTACTATCATTTAGGAGTGTTTTAAGTTCGGACACTAATAATAAATTAGATGATGTATTTATTACTATCTATGTAAACTCAAAATAACAAATTACTTGAACCATCTGATAAGAATATTAATCCTACAACAATATTTACCTTAAAAAACCGTAATCTTCAATTTCAGTCGAATTGCAAGTCCTGCCCACTGTCTAAAACCACTTCCATCGTATATATTCCGTTGGAAAAAATTGAATAATTCCATCATCCATTCTCGGATAAAACCTTTTGACTCCTAATCCTTATTGATATGAATATAAAAACGAGCGGGAAATACGTTTCCTCTCCGTCTCGGGGAACCTACTTCAAGAATTCTGTCAGTAGAAGACAAATGCGGGTTCTAGAACCAAAAAATCGGCCTCATATACATTCTCTCTTCCTTCATATATTTATTCTTTTTCGAGGTCTCATGAAAATTTTTCACAGAGAAGTCTAGTGGGGGGCGTCCTTCTCTGAATTATCTCTCCTCTTTTCAAGAACCCTTCTCTGATAACAATGTATTTTTTTTACTTTTACGCCATCTTTTCCATATCCCTTACGTCTTCTGAGAAAAATCCCATTCCCCATCTTTTTTTTTTTTTTTTTTTTTTTTTTTTTACGAAAGGTCCGTAAAAAAAAAAGGTATGAAAGTGAATAAATTGCGTCCATATTTTAACCTTTTTTCTGTGGAAGAGGAAGGAATTTCTATTTTTTTCACTCCTTTTCGAATATTCGTATTATTATTTTTGTGAGGTTTTTTTTTTTTCGAGGTGAGAATAAAAAGAAACTAGAGCCCTGCTCAAAGGCTTTGTACCGAACGAGACCTTTTTTTCTAATTCAGATCACGTTTACCTTTTTTTTTCTTTTGTTAATCTACACGGGTCTATACAACAGCTTGCCTCAGCCGAACGACAAAAAGGTAGCAGAAAACATGCTGGATAAAAATTAACTAATCTTCAGCACACTGTTTCCTTTTTGGTTAGTTGACTTATATCGAGGTTCTTAACCTGTAGAACGTTACTTAACGTTTATCATAATTTGTAAACTTTATTTGATCAATTTTTATATTTTACTCTTAGTGACTTTTCTATACTAAACTGAGTATTATGCAATATATGTTAAATAAAAATAACTTAAGAAAATATTTACTTATATATTACAAGGTAGTGTAGTACATTTCTTCTAGAACCTTTTGTCTTTGTAGTATCACAACACTATTTAAAATAGAAGAATAGATGTTATATGGGCTGCCTATTATTAGTTTGGCTATTATTAAATTATGAATTTGTGGTGTAAGCGTCTAACTTTTATTCTAGCATCGTATAATTAGCAGTGTGATTTTATAATTTATATTTAATGAAAAGCGTAAGGAACTTCATTCCTAACGGGTGCACCTTGACTCCACCCTTATTGTATTTTAATGATACTAAAAAATAACTAAATTTAATGACGGTTGTGTCTGGGGTTTTTGTTGGAACCGTTTTCCCTAACTCTTACCAGTTGTCACATAAACAGAAACTATATGCCCTAAATTACTATTATTTCCCCAAGGAAAGAGCTTATGAGAAGCTCGAAACTGGGAGTATTATTCACCAGAAAGTTATATATTTATGTAATTTATTTATATGTTTATTCAATAAAGTTTTATTTATTTATTATAGAATCATTAGCACTTATAAACCATATTACTCGTGTTAATATAAAACAATAAGCAGATTTCAACTGATCATAACCCATTTTCATTCAAAGGACATAAAACATTTAAGTTTTATGCTGTATCATATATAAATATGTTGTCAATAAGTGATAGTAATAATAGTCTGTTACAGATCAGCGTAGCCAACTAAAAATCAGAGGCACAATATCTGCATTAGAAGTATAAAATGATTAGCACTAAACTTCAGCTGGTCCTGAGATTATTGTGGATTATTGTTGGATTAATGTGACNCTGTTTTTAGGGTTTTGTAGATACTTCTCAAAACCCTTATGCCGAGGGTGATGTGTCCGTCTGTCCGTCGCTCTTTGGTTCATAGGGCCCGAACCGTTAAAGCTAAAAAGCTGAAATTTGAAACACTAGCGTAACACTCTGGCCCAAACACAGGGAAAATATACAAAAGTTAAAAATTAAATATGCGCATGCGCAATTCATAAAATGTGGTAAACTCAAAAATGTATATTTTTTTTTAATTTTCGAGTGGGGTATCAAATGAAAGCTGCTGAATAGTAGGTTACAAATATATAAATACTTGTTTAAATTTTGCTTTCCTTATTGGTCAAAATATACCCAAAATAGCCCCCCTCAACTAATTTATAATGGCTTGTCCTAAAATTTTGAAATAATTCATGCTAATACCCTATTGTGGGGTGATGCAAATTCCGGGATTGCATCCAAAATTGTAAAAAATTGCCAATTTTAGGCGTGAAAATTTAAAATGCGCCCAAAATTTTATTTTTTAAAAATTTCGAGTTGGGTATCAAATGAAAGCTGCTGAAGAGTAGGTTACAAATACATGTATTTCTTTTTAAATTTTGCATTCCTTATTAGCAAATAAACCAAAATATACCCAAAAAATCCCCCCCCCCAACCACTATATAACGGCTGGTCCTAAAATTTTGAAATAATTCATGCAAATACCTTATTGTGAGGCGATAAAAATTCCGGGAGTTCAACGTAAATTTTCAAAAATTGCCAATTTTGGGCGCGAAAAAGTGAAGTGTGCCCAAAATTTTATTTTTTTAAAATTTTGAGTTAGGTATCAAATGAAAGCTCCTGAAGGGTAGGACACAAATATATATGTGCTTTTTAAATTTTGCATTCCTTATTGGTTTATTACTGATAAAAAACATTGTGACCCCCCGGGGGATCGAACCCGGGACTTGAGATCAAGACAAGAAATCATAATTACATAATGGGTATGCTTACTCATCTACAAAACCCTAAAAAGTTCTTGGACGCAAGTACTTCCCTGTGATTTTTTTTCTTTTCCTTTATGTAAAAGTTTGTTATCGGTATTAAGGTTTCTTGTTTGTCATTTTATGCCATTGTGAGTTTTCTCTGATCGTCTTTTAGTTAGTGTATGTGTCTCACTCATACATACGGCGATGTATTCGTAAATTAAATGTTGTTGCTACTCTTCTGTGGAGTTAATTTGAAAAAAAGTTTTTATATTTAACCTTTTCCCCTTTATTATTTTCTTGGAAAAAAATGTATTTTAGAGTAATTTATGATTTAGGAAATACTAATTAGAAGAGGTAAAATAAAAGATGTCGTGTGAGTTAATCCGACTATGAACTACATAAAGAAATCACGGATAATGGATTTCGCCTCTACGTTGTTAGGCAATAAAATATATGTTATTGTCGACTCTTTTCTCTTCTAGTATAATTAAACTCAGCCAAAATAGACAGCAGTAAGTAGCTTAATCGAAAAAGTTTAGCTTACTCGGTCACAAGACTAATAGATCAGTAATTATAGGTCTTAAAAAGAAAAGAAATCTAAAAAAGAAAGAATCTCTGACAACTACCAGAAGGCTAGTATTTAAAAAGAGGCATGGTAAGCCTGGTAAGGAACCGTAACGACTCTTTTCCGGGTAATTACTCCACTGAATTAACTCTGGGAAGAACCTTAAGGAGTTACCGTTATAAGGAAAAGTTCAAGACCCTGGTAGACGTTCTAACCCTTAACAAACTCTTCAACATCCACTTCTTAGCCCGTCTTTGCGTCTTACCAAACCTACTGAATATTCGTTTAACACACATTTAATCAAATACTCGTTGCTTCTCGTCTACCTTGAGGTATCCAACAAACTTCATAATTAAACTTGGGGGAAAAGGCTGGCTTTACTTGTAAAACGATTTTACCCCCTTAACATCCTGACTAAGTTAACAGCCGACCTTCGTCTGCCTTCTTCACATTTGATCGACTTTTCATTCCTAAAGACTTTTCAAATTCATACTTTCATTTATGTGTGCATTAAAATAGTACATTACGCGTCGAGTGTGGAAAGTAGCATTTTGCATGTGAGTGCGGAGTTTACACCCGAGCGATAGCGAGGGTAGTAAACCACTCGAGCAATACAAAATGCCGTTTTCGCACGAGTTTCGTACCGTACTTTATCTAAGATTGTTAGATTTTAATAATAAATGCAGAAAAAAAATAATAAACTTCCTGTATGTAAGCTCGTATCTCAGTATTTCTCTTTTGATAAAGATGACATCAATTCGTTAGTTGTATTTTGTGCCGAATTAATTATTTCGGAAGGCGTATTATTCTCCTCATATTCTTCATAATCACTTAAATCACTCATTGATTTTCACAAAAAAACTCGATACAAACAGTTACTTTTATTAAATTAACATCAAATTAGTTATTTTAAATGTAAACAAACTCGCTAATCGTGTGTAAAGTTGACAATTCTTCTTCTTTTCGTCACTAGAGTGGAAAAATGAGGAATTGTTCAAAACTATGAGACGCGCATGCGCAATTAATGCAGGTGTGTAAAGAATCACTTTCTACGAATCTAAACAGAGATACAATGTTTATATTACGTATCAATCGTAGATAAAATAAGTTTTGTAATTGTCCTGACACTTCGCTTCCTTCCTCGAATCCTATCGCGCATTTATTTATTTTTTATTTATTTATTTTTATTTTTTTGGCTTTTACGACCTTAATGTTGTCTAATAATTTATATAATCTGATTTTTTTTTTTTTTTTTTTTAAATAGAAGTAGCTTATACTTCTTAAATTATTATGGAGCCATATGTGTGCTATTTTCGGCAAACCATCCAATTTTTTAAAAATAGGATTATTAATTATAAAGCTTGCAAATATTATTTTCCTGTATTTTTATGCAGAATTTATATTTTTTCTAAGTAATTGGCTTACTAAATATTCGTATTAAAATGTATTCCCATATAACTCCTTGTTATAGAGTCAAAGTTATGTACATAAATATTAAACTTTAAACCTTTTAACTTTGTTTTAAACATCCAATTACCAAAATTCCGTGAATTATAATTGTATAGGGATGGATTTTATAGTGATAAGTGTAGCATGGGTAATTGCTGGGAATTTAATTTTATGAAAATATAAAAATATACTAATTTAATAATGAATTAAGCTAAATTCATCTATTTTATTATTAAAACAGAATTCAGAAGCTAATTGGATTTTTTAGTTTGCTTCTTTAGCGGTATTTATAGTTTATAATTTTTAATTTTTTTCCAATATGTATGTCTGAATTGATGATAGGTCTGATCAATACTTACAGTTTAAGTTTTATTTCGTATGAATAAGTTTTCAACTAAATTTCTATCGAAAAATCTAACTTAGTTTTAAATAAAGCGTTGTAAAACAATAGTGAAATTGCTCTGTCTTTATTCTTACCATGAGCTGCTTTTGTGGTTGTTGAAATAAAGTTAACAGAAAAAGAAGGAAATAAACTCGAGTACCTCTTTATCCGTTCTACATCAAATATGTAGGAAAATCCTGTGAATTCTCGGTTTAAGAGGGATAAAGTTTGGAAAAGTTCCAATTGGAATTGAGTAAGTACTTGGAGCTTGATTCAATCCAATGTCCTTTTCTTTTTTTTCTTATTTCTCTAACATATAGAACTTGATTTATTCAAGAAGGAAAAAAGTAAAGTTGTGAGTTTTAGAAAACAAGTAAACTTAACAGAGTAGCCTTAATAGAGTAGGGGTTGGGTAAGATGTACAACAATAGCTGCCCTCTATATCCCCAGATTTATAATTTCTCTCTAAAGCGTACTTCTTACCTCGATTAGGTTTATTTCATTATCGCTTCTCACGATACTTCTTCCACTTCTGAAGGTTCCCAATAGACTCTTCAACTAGTTGTCCAACCGTGTCTTTCAACCTGGTTGAACAACATGCCCATACAGTCTTCAACAGGTAGACACAACATAATACTCTGCCCACAAATATCAAAAGGTTTTGATGTGTTTAACATAGTAGTTCAACTTGTGATTTGGTTTCTCAACTTGGCCATAGACATTCCAACAGGTTGACACAACATTCTCCGTCCAAAATATCAAAAGGTTTGATGCTTTCAGCATGGTATTCCAACTTTTGATTCGGTCACTTAATCTGCCTTACACTATCCGACTTCAACCACAATACACCTAAATTATAATGTTTATGAGGCCTCTTAGAGTAGCAATATTTTTTTTTTTTTGGGGGGGGGGATGTCACATATATCCGGGGATTAAGAGACTATTAAGCAAATAATAGTTTTAATACAAGCAGATAACTACTATTGCTATTTATATGAACCCATTAGCCCCTTATTTTTACGATATTACCTATCATTGCACTTTCAGGTGTATATGACTTGCTCCTCTCATAGATCTTCTTTACCATTTCCTTTTAGTTGAAGTTAGTCTCATAGCTTAAGTCCGTACTACTGTCTGATTTATTTCAAAAGCTGTATTATTTTTCACTTTTCGTCTATGTTGCCGCTAGACAGGTTCCCTTTTGAATACACATAATATTATTGAAGAGCAAAAAAGTAATAATTATTTTTTATAGCTCAAAACTAATTTATCATTATTAGTTTCTGTTTTTTTCCTTCCTCCAAAAGCCTTTTTATTTTGTTTCCTCCTCCAAAATGTTGTTAACTATAAATCTCATATTATTTAACTGAATTCTCAACTAAAATTATTTTTTTATGAATATATAATATGAATGTTTTCTAAACCGTCTGTAATTTAGACAAAATATATGTATGTGTAGAACAGAGACATTTATGAAATTTAGTTTGTACTAATGCAATTTTAATTGTATTGTTAAATTTCAACCTTTACCAGAAGAAATTAAAGAGATATTCAACTACGGTAGGTACTTGGAGTATGATTTATGTGATTAAAACTGTCAAATATCTCGATATGGAACAGCCATATCGAACTATCCTGAGCAAAACCATATTACAGCAAATATTCCGATGTTACCCTTCAAGTTGACATAGACAAGATTTAGATAATGATGATCTATTATACATGGGTAGGTTTGGAATTAGAATTCATGTACAATGTACGAGAATATTTATAAGTAACATCTCTATGTATAAAATAAAAAGTGTTTTCTGTATAAAGGTGTACTTGGGGTATGTCGTCACCAGTCCGACTTTATAGGCGTAAAACAGACTAAAATCGATTCTTTTGTTAGCAGGGGTGAGCGCATACACGTTGCACATGCTGTAAGCTTGGTTTGATCGATAAATATTGAGTAGAACTTATGTTAAAGACTTTTAATAACTATGTCGGTTATTGATCTTTTTTTTATACATAAAAACAAACATGTTTTTAGGGTTTTGAGGTCATTATTTTTTTTAGTATTTTTGAGTGGGGTATTATTTTAAAAGCATTGAAATCACAAATATATATCGTGTTTCCAAAATTGCGGCCATTTTACTCCCAAAATTACAAAAGCAAAACCTAAAAATTTACCCTCTCCCCCACTTCTCCATAAGGAAAGGTCTTAATAATGAGGTAAAAATGCACAAATATACATATTTGTGGGCCAACGATATTTTCGATTCTATCAGTTGTTTTGTTCTCGTTTGCACGGTTAATATCGTAATACGTATTATATTATTAAATTTTCATGGTGTTTCCTTTTTATATACTGTTGTTTTTTTTTTTTAACTCATATTATGATATTTGTTCGCACAATTAAGATAATTTTAAGATTAAATTCTTAATGGAAAATAGTTAATTATCGGGCGTAATAATAAAATAGAAGGATTTTCTGAACGAAGTTCTTTATGGCACGTTCTGGAGCCCGGGAGTGAATCCGAAAAAACGACCAAATTCACCGTCACAAAATAACCGTCATGAAATCACCGTCACGCAAAATCTTTCACGAAATCTACAGATGATGATAACTTTTGAGTAAAAGATCACCGAGTCAGATGAAATTCGGTACCCATGTTCATTTTACCAGTGCCCAGGTTGTGTTTGTCGGAAAACGTTATCCGCCAAAGCGTTCACGCGCAACGCTCGCGTAAACGTAACTCCCGAAGACGAGAAAAAGTGTTATTATGGAACCCTGTTCCTTGACTTGTTTTGTTTATTTTTGTTATATTATGTCAAATGTCACTTTGGTTTTGTAAATATAGAAAATAATTATTTTCTTTTAATTTTGTCTTAAGTCTGCTAGGTACAAACAGTTTAATGTATACGTCTTTAGCAGTGTGATTTTATAACTTATATTTAATGAAGAATGTAAGGAACTTCGTTCCTACCGGGTGTCCCGCGACCCACATTATTTTTGTATTTACATAAATAGACACTGCATTACATAGACCATAAACAAAGCACTATAAATTGTCTCTCTACGTAAACTGACATATTTGTTTATTTTATTCTACAAAGCAGCTTCCAGCCTTCATAAGACCATCATCAGTGCCGGAATGAGGAGAAAGTAGACTTAAGCACGGTTTACACGCTCAAGTCATTTGCACAAACTGGTTTGCGCTAGCCAGGTTGTGCAAATAACTTGGGCGTATAAACGGGCCTTTACACTATACAATTGAAGAGTTATGTATCAGTCTACTTCATCGGAGGTCAGTATAAGACTCAAATATCTTATCTAAATTTATTTGATTTCGATGTACCACACTTTGTTGTCTTCTTTCTGAAATTGAAAGCCTTATCAGTAAATAAAATAGGAATAAAAGAGACAAAATCAGATAGAAATGGTATTATGTGGTGGAAAAATTCTAAATTGGAAAGTGTCAATTTTAAAGAAATTGAAAATACTTTTTCGCCTGTTTATTTTTTAAAAAAAAGTTTTTCCTCTCTTCTTTACACATTCAAGCTTGGACTACTATTCTTATCTATTTCGGTTTTCCAAACTGTATTTTAAATTGTGAAACTCAAATGGTATTATTATTTTTTATATCATCTATTTCCCTAATCTAGTTATATAAGAAGGTGAAAGAAACCTGTGATTTGAAAACCTGTAGATGCTTCTATATTGAGTTTATCTGGGAAAAAAACTTACAATAAAAAAAAAAAAGGAAAGATAGTGTTAGGTTTGAATCAGTGAATGGAGGGTACTGTTTCTTTTCTCAAAATTTATCAGATCTTTTTTAATAGCATTGAAAAGATTCTTCGAATATCCAACTTGTTATGGGTCTTTTTGATGTTTTTAGTTAATAGTCTTCGATGAAAGTTTATTATATTCAAAAGTGTTCTTTTTCAAAGCCAAAAGACTTTGAAAATTACTAAGTGGTACTAATTTACGAAGGATCTTATTTCTTATATATTTTGTTTTTCTTTAAAAATAAGGATTTAACATTTGGGAATGGTAATTCCTCCTTTATTCTGAACTAATTAGGATGCTTTAAGACAAACCGGATACCATAAACACCAACATAATGATGTAACATTTCCATTTTCAAGTCTGTTTCAATCCTTTCAATTTGTGAAAATTCCTTTTTTTGTGATTAATGTAGATACAAAAAAATACCTTATCGTTATTATAAGGTAATGTACTCATATTTCGGAAAGTCTTCGTAGTCGAGAGTTTTTAGTCTCCTTAATGAAAAATATCTTAATAAAGAAGCGTGGGAGCCTCTTAATTTCTCTAAATGATTTTTCAGGCATAACATATTAAATTTCCCTATATATACATATATTGTACTTGGGGTATGTCGTCACCAGTCCGACTTTATAGGCGTAAAACAGACTAAAATCGATTCTTTTGTTAGCAGGGGTGAGCGCATACACGTTGCACATGCTGTAAGCTTGGTTTGATCGATAAATATTGAGTAGAACTTATGTTAAAGANTATATATATATATACATGTATAAATTCTGTACTAGAATTTCAATTATACACCTTGTATCTCTATTTCTAATGAATTCGCAAAATTAAGTGTATTTTACGTAAAATGTTACGAAAAAAGTTTCACTCAATATTTTCAACAGCTTTTAATTAAAACTGACTACTTTTTCAATAATATTACTTATCAAATTTTATATTGTTATTAGTATACATAATTAAAATTGTTATAACAAAACACAGAGAAATTATTACCTTTTGTATTCAGGTTAGAGAGTAACTAAGAAAGATATCTCCATAAATTTGACATCTCGATTTTATTTTTTCTCTTATCGTATTTCTTTTATTTTCTGTACCTTTACCTTTTGTTTAACTTCTTCTCTTGTTTTTTTTTATATAAGTATGTTTTTTGTCTACTTTTATTTCTTTCAGCCTCTATCTTATCTTGTATCTTCTATTGCTCTTTCAAGTTGCATCCTTTCTGTTATTTTTTCTTCAACTTTATTTTCTTAAACGTATTAATTTCTAGTTGCTAACTTTCAAGATTTTTTCCTCTTTAACTCATTTTTTTTTAATGTATTAATTTTTAATTTTGCCCTTTCTTGACTATTTCTTCTGTATCTACTAATTTGTTTATCTTGAGTCAAGTTTTAGTAGTTGGAGTTAGTTTTTTAAATTAAATAAACTAGCGTAACGTTGTCTTTCTTCTTAAATCCCGAGTGCCTTTAATTTCATATTTATTCCTAGTTTTTAATCTTACCGCTTTTAAGACTAAATTTTTGTGTATTGGGTACTTTATAATTATAAGCGTTAATTCTCGGACTAATTCTACTGTCGTAAATGTTGACTCCTAGACTTGTGGAAAATTGAAGCTTAATTCGGGACTAGGTATCGTAATTGACAAAGGAAATTATTCTTCAGTGTAGCTTAGTTGGTAAGAGCGCTAAACTGGAAATATAGACCCCGTGGTTCGAGTCCCGGCGCTGGAGTCTATTTTTCATTTTATCTCCCATTGTTAATAATAATTATAATTTGATTTAGACTAAATAGTTTTAGTCCACAGTTTAATGTTACCCCACAGTTTAATGTTACCCTACACTTGTAGGATTGTTTTAATTTTCTATTGTTTGGGATTAATCCATTTAAATCTAAATTATGATTTGAGACAATATACGTTTGTGCGGTTGTAAAACATAATATGCTTAACATCTACTGCAGAATATCGAAATTTCATTGGACAATAATTGATTTTCTATAACCAGAAAGATCAATTATTTCCTCCATTAATAAAATCCTATGTTGAGTGAGGCAAGGTTGATTGGTTAGTTTGATTATGTCCCTGGACTGCTACAAATGCCTGTATTTTCCTTTAATTGCAATGGCTCCTGTATTGGAAGTAGAGCATGTATATCACTCGCAGTCAATATGGGTCTCATTCATTCAACTTGGAATCGACTCTCTCGCATTGCGGAATATAGCCTAGCGAAATTATAAATAAACGAAATCTATTACAATATGTAGAAAAATAAATAAATACTATTGTAACTATTGATTAATACTTGTATTTTTGCTTTCGAGCTTATCGAAGGTAACGGAAGCTATGCGATCGTTTTGAAGAACAAAAATATTTTGTCTCGATTTCAAAAATTCCAAGACAGAAATCTGTTTAAGAGAATAGGACAAATTTTTGGTTCCGTGTCTGTCCGTCGGTTTATCGGTGTGTCATACTATAAAAGACACTTATTACATTATTTTTAGTACAGGATTGTTAAATAGTAGACTTATCTATTATTAATATTTTGTTTTCTTATATTGTTACAGGTAAAGCTAGAGATTATTAGTGTTGCATGGAACGGTAAACACGTATTTATTTATAATTGGCATAAGCTATCAATTGTTTTTTTCTCATATACGTAGATTATTTGAACGTTCAATTATCTGTGCTGGCGTCAAGGAAAAAAAATCCAAAAACCACAGCTTAATTAATTCTTAAAAAGAGCGTTGTTGCTAAATGATTTTATTTTTTCACAAATTGATCATTTAAGAAACGTAAAATAATGGAGATGCTGTTGATAATTTTTTTAATTAGGCGTAGTAGATTTAATAATTCTTGCTGTGCCTTTTCAAAAAGACACAGGTTTTATATTTTGGTTTGGAATACAGGGAGTATCATTTGGAATCTTTACTAAGGAAATAAATATCTGTGACAAGTCAAAATTTCCTTTGTTGTGGAGTGCTTTCAAGAAAGAGGATTATTTATAAGAATTTTAAATGCTATATTCCTTTGACTGGTAAAAACAGTACTTTATTAATTATTATCTCTTTGAATGTCTTAAGAAGCACTTTGTGTATGTTTTAAAGACTACACTAGTGGTTGAGATATGTCGTGTATAGAAGGATTATGTGCACTCGTGTGTTGCTTATCATGCCAGACCTAAAGACATTATGTATTCTGATCACAATGGGATCTCCTTGAATGCTTTCAAACTAAGTTCAAAACAGCCCTCCCTTCCCTGATCCAACATCCCACGTACCCCAATATACTTCCACTCGCTTGAAACGCACGCCCTTCCATCCCGATAATATATCTTATGTATCGACTCCCTTTTCCTTCCATCTTATCTTGGATGTGGAACTAAATCCAGTTTAAATAAATTTTACAGCTTTTTTTCGTTGTATACGAATAACCCCCGTTAATCTTTCTGATAATACATTGAAGCTGATAAAGACGTGTAACTACTCTGAATTATCATAGAATTTATCGTTAGATGCAACGAAGGCAATTATATGGCTTTATCAATCGATACTTAGACTTAGAAGGTAATTAACAAAGAGATAATTTAGCATAGATTAGAGCGAGCGGCCGATTTCTAAAGCTGTAAAAGCATATCATTTATAGAGATAGTGTATACCGAGTAAATAGTATTTGCATTTCGATTTGGTTGAGCATTAATTTTCTCTTGGTATCAGCTTGATTTATTTAATATGGTAATGTAGTTGTGATAGCCTTTTTTCTAGTAAGTACTTAATTCTAACTTCCCATTATTATTGGTCCTGAGCTTACCTAAGGTAACGGGAGCACGGTGATAATTCTGAAGAGCGAATTCTTTTTGTTCCCAAATTTAATAACTTCCTTGACAGAAATCAGTTTCAGACATCGAGAGCATTTTTGGTCTCGAGCTTGTCTTTCTGTCTTTTGTCATATCTTAAAAAACTGCTCATCCGATTTTGGTGAAATTTGGAGGGTATGACATAATTAGTATCAGATAATTTTTAATCTTCTACGCACACTCTAAGTACTTATCCGATTTTGAAGAAATTAAGAAAGTTTGTCGAAAGTACCCCACAGACTCAAAAGTAACTCATAGAACTCAACGGACTGTTAACTCCCTCTATTATCCTAATAAAGATACTCAGATGTATAAAATTAGTTTTTAAATTAGAGATCATTACAAACTGAACCAGAATATAAATTTCAAACTCTTTCCATATAAGTTACATAAAATATGTGAGCCTAAAACAAAGAAAATCCAACAAGTATAGGACTCAATAAGTAGGGAACTACATTGTCTACTTCTGTGCCACAGTGTAGTAATCACTTATATCCTTTTATAGGCTAATTTTTTTGGGAAGGGATTACTACTATTACTTTTTTAAGTTTATTTTATCATCTCATAAAATTTTGATGTCAAAAGTTAAAGCATTTTGAAAAAAATGCGTTTTAGCTTTTTTTTGTGTTTGTTCTTATCTGATTTTCAATGGTATTAAAATGCTGCGTTTTTTGAAGCCTCGAAGGTAATTTAATAAAGGTCTTTTGCAATCTTATTCAAAAGGGTTCAATTTTTACTTCATTTAGAGTGATTTAAAAACATTTTAAGTTCGTTTTGCTATCAGAGTGTTATCTGAAGATGGGGTAAGACAGCTCCTACACTCAACCAACTTTACTTTAAGGATTTCACGGCTTTCTAATTCCAGAACCTCGGAAAAACCTTTGATCGAGATTGGCTTTAAGTCGCCTCCACTAGGACGGTGTAAAGAGCCTTCTTCGGCTTATCTTGGATTCTAAAGGAAACTCGAGGTTCTCATCTGATAGAAAATCCTGCGAGATTAGTACAACCAAGTCTTCACCTGCATCCTCAAATCCGTACTTTTTCTTTTCCTTGTCGCTAAGTCTTGTAAGTATTTATACTTCGGCTCTCGTAGTCCATTGCAGGCACTATTGTTAGAAAACAGTTTTTCACAAGGTTGAACTAATAGCGGTCAGCTGGAAAGGATGATAAATCACGATGATTTGTCCTTGTCCATTCTCCATGCTTTCAACACATCGCGTCGTTAGGAAAGTGTCTTGAAATTGTCATTGCAGATAAAAGCAATTTTTTCTCTCGTTGAATGTGTATAGGAGAAAAGGAATCTATATTGTTCAATACCTTCTTTCCTCTTGATTAACTTTAGGGATTCTTCTTCTTCTTTTTTTCTTTATTTCCTTTCACTAAAAGATGGAGTCAACGCCTTCGTAAGCTTTTTATATAAGGAAATTGCTTTTTTATATGCCAGTAGGTAATACGTTGCCTTTGTAATTTTATCATCTCTCAGATTAGATTCACATATTGGTGAATTGGTTTTTAAAAAATTTTATAGATCTTTGATGGATCTAACGACGACGGAACTAAGTTTTAAAATATCATGAGTTCGAACAATTTTGAACGAAACGGTATAGTTGGTAAAGCGCTACACTGTAAATGTAGAGACCCGTGGCTCAAGTCCCGGCGCTGAAGCCTATTTTTCTCTGTCTGTCTCCAAGTATTAATAATAATTATTATAATTTGATTTAAATTTAAAAAAAGAAACGCTATATGATTATCACCTTGAAGTCATATCTGCTGGATCAGTGTTTTGAAGCTAAAGATTCTAAATTGTGATTTACGGGTTATTGTATTTAATTAAAAATAAACACATTTTAATCGCAGAAAAATATTAATGTAATTAAATTTAAATATAGTTTAAATAAAAACGACAATTCTAATTCCAATAAGATAGCAATCAAATTTAATTATATTGTCTATCATAATAGTGAATTACTTAAGGATAAACCTTATTCTTTTCTTTAATTGGATTTAAAAAAAAGTATTTTTAATAGTTAAAAAATAAAAATACATTTCAACTGAGTACTGTCCTTTCCAGGAATAATTTAGAAGTTGGATTTATCTTCTTCTGTATATTTAACAATAGAAAATAATCTCATTTTGATTAAAAGAATTTTAAAACAAACTTTTTTGTCGTTTTCGCATGGATTTGAACTTATTAAGTCTAGATTTTTGTTGTCAGAATAATTGATTTATTTATGCCAGGATTAAATTATTCAAATGCTTGATCTAATTAATGTTTAAATAAGGATATAAATTCAATTTCCTATTAACTTTATTATTGTTTTAATGATAATTGCATTTCTTTTTATAAGCGAAAAAGGTCAACTCTATTCTAATCTTTTAAAATTAAACTCTAAATATAAACTCTATTTTACGTTTAAATTTAAAAACATTTTCTGACTTGGCATATACACAGGGTATGTAGATTTAGAGTAGAGAGTAAGCTAGGTTAGGCAAAGAGTAATAAAAGAATCAGACAGGTTTTTTTAATTGACTGCATCAAAGAGATGTGAATGTAGGATGTAGAGATTAGACTGAGGACAAGGCCCGACTCGTACTGGTATGGAAGGCAAGGGAATTTTCTTAGGGAATAGATCAGGTGGTGGGGGACGTGCATAGAAAGAAGAAGGGGAAACTCATAGGTGTGTTGCGGGTTAGCATTCTCCTTTAATAAACAAAAAATTCATGAACATACCCCCAGCCTTGAAAGATATTTCAAAATTCCAGAAGTCAATTGCATATTATAAAAAAATAAAAAGAAAAATTAATTTAATATAGTTAGAGGAGAGAAATTTATATTTCTGGTTCAGTTTGCAATGAACTCTAACATAAAATTAATCTTACATATCTAACTATCTTCAACAAGATTATAGAGGGTCCAAAATGCCTTACGATGGTTCCAGTAAAGGATGGTACGGTTGTAAAAAATTATTTCTTGATTTCGCTTAGGGAGAGTATGATTTTTCTGAGCATGTATGCCGAATTTCATGGGAACGGCCCTGCCTAGTATTTTAGGCTCCACCGGCCTGACAGACTCAGGGGTATTAGAACTAAATAAAATCTATTAAAATATAAAAAATATAATTATCACAAAATCTTTTCTTAAAATATAAATAAACCACGTATATGATAAAGTTGTAAATAAATTTGAAAAATCTTTAATTATGATCTTGTATAAACAAAACCTTTAAAATATCTTCTTCTTTGATACTTCATTTACAAAAATAAAATTAATTTCTTTTTTTAGCTCACCATCCCGCTTTTGCGCCCTCGCCTCTTTGCTTATTATTATTTTTTTTCCTACAAAGGAATTTTGTAATTAGATAAAACGAATAGAGAAATATATATAAAGAGGTATAAGCATTTGTTGGGGGAAGAAGAAAAAAAAATATGAGAAAATTGAAAAAAGCTCTCGAGAAATCAATAGTCTTAGCCTTTTAAGAATTTGAGATACAGTTTTGTTTTCTTTTTAAACCAACTTTACTTTAAGGATTTCACGGCTTTCTAATTCCAGAACCTCGGAAAAACCTTTGATCGAGATTGGCTTTAAGTCGCCTCCACTAGGACGGTGTAAAGAGCCTTCTTCGGCTTATCTTGGATTCTAAAGGAAACTCGAGGTTCTCATCTGATAGAAAATCCTGCGAGATTAGTACAACCAAGTCTTCACCTGCATCCTCAAATCCGTACTTTTTCTTTTCCTTGTCGCTAAGTCTTGTAAGTATTTACACTTCGGCTCTCGTAGTCCATTGCAGGCACTATTGTTAGAAAACAGTTTTTCACAAGGTTGAACTAATAGCGGTCAGCTGGAAAGGATGATAAATCACGATGATTTGTCCTTGTCCATTCTCCATGCTTTCAACACATCGCGTCGTTAGGAAAGTGTCTTGAAATTGTCATTGCAGATAAAAGCAATTTTTTCTCTCGTTGAATGTGTATAGGAGAANACCAGGAGTAAACTACCCTAATTTTTAATATTATTGATAAAAGTTGTTAAGAATTGCAAAAAAAACGAGTAATATTATTTTATTTTATGAAAATAAAATAAATTTCCTTTTTAGTAAAATAATAATAGCTAATACAAGAAAATGACAAAGTTTTTGTTTAACATCAAAACAATTAATTAGTAATTCTAATATTTACTCCTTATTAGAAAAACTATTTTCAAAAAAATGTTATTAGGTATCAAATGAAAGGTATTGAAGAGTAGATTACAAACATAAGTAACACTTGTGGATAGTGTTTAATGTTTCATGTCATTTTGTCAAATAACATCAGCCATTTCGGCCCCCCCCCCCCTTTAAAATTATATCTGTGCTGATACTAAAAATATAAAAAAATTCAAAATGTGCGGTCTGCTGGGCCATAGTAAAAATAAGAATAGCAATTTGATCGGATTAACTGGGATTCCAGATTACAAATAATATATGACACTTTTGTATCAAAATGCATCAACATTTTGCCTGCTCCTCCCTCCCCCTTTCACCTTATTCTAACTAATTTCATGATCGCAATACCAATGAAACCCTTATAAGTGCCCTTAGAAGGTCACGCACAACTATTTTATTTTTCCTTCCTTTGCTAATTTACTTACATCTTATTCCTTTTTATTCATTTACACATAATTTATCCTTCCATGGGTAGAATTATAAAGTAAATTCTATAAAATTGCTAATAATAATTAAATATAACCACAAAAATTACATTAACAAATTATCAAATGGAAAATACTGGACAGACCTATTATGTACTATTTATTTAGGTTTCTTTTAGGTTTGGGGCAAATCTATGATGTACTATTTAGGTTTCTTTTAGGTGCTATTTAAGTTAAATTATCAAATGTAAAATACTGGACCAACCTATTATGTACTATTTAGGTTTGTTTTAGGTTTGAGGCAAATCTATTATGTACTATTTAGGTTAAATTATCAAATGCAAAATACTTGACAAACCTATTATGTACTATTTAGGTTTAGTACTAGTAATTCGGAAAGATTTGCTTTCTTTTTGTTCTTTTTTGAATGATCTATTTTAATCTTTCCTTGCTTGCTTAATTTAACTTTGTGTTTTTTAAAGAATGCACCGTTCTCTTATCTTTTTAAATTTTATAATAACTAATAACTTTGTTCCTTTCCTCGACGTACTTTATAATTACCACTTTACTTTAACCTTTAGCCACTGTATCTCTCCTTCTTTTCTTATTATCTAGAACACTCGCTTGATAATTTATAATTAACTCAATTCACTTCTTTTTCTAGTATAACTTATATTTATTAAACTTTATGTAACATTTTTATCGGTTTTCCTTCTTTTAATTTTTAATCAGTCTAAACTTTTTCCTAGTAGTTTTTCTTATTAACTAGAAATACTCTTTAAAAAAATAATCCATTCTGTATTCTTTTTCCTAATTGTATTTGTTATTAACAAACTGCGGATTTTTTTTATCTTTTTGTACTTTAATGCTTCCATTTGTTCTATTGTCCTTTTCTTCATTCCACTTTCCACGTCCCTTCCCGCCATATCCTAATTTTTTATTGACTTATTTCCTTTAATCCTACACAGGAGACAAAGGGCAGAAACAAAGATCATTTCCACCTGACATAATTCAAACTTCTTTCAATACAGTTATATCTAATAACACTTAACAATTTTCTTATGTTTCTCATTATACAGAAGTCTCTATTTTTCTTTTGGTTTTCCTAATTATCTAGACCACTCGTTTCCCGTCTTTTTGCATTTATTACTCGGTGCTCTATCTTTTACCCATTTGAAGTGTCTAATTAAGCTATAGTTTTGATTATCTTTCTTTGTTGTGGTTTCCATTATAGTGTAGACTATTCGATCGAATATTTATAAACTTTTTAATCTCCCTTTGTTTTTACGGCTTTTATTAGTTGGACTACTTCAATGTTTTCTTATCTCACATTTTTTTAATTTCATAACTTTTCAAATATATTCTATTGTTTTCGAGCTTAGTTAGGGAAGCATTGATATCATTCTAAACGAATTTTTGTCTGTGAATTTAAAAAAAATCCTAGACAGAGACTCGTTTTAGAGGTAAGGGATAATTTTTGTTTTCGATTCTGTCGTTCAACATTCCGAAACGCCAGATCTTAAATTCTACTCATCCGATTTTGAGGAAATGGAAATTTAAAAGGTATGCCATAGTTATTCCACTGTTAGTCACATATAAATTTGATATATTAATTTATATCGCTCACAACTATTTCCCTGGTCATGTATTTATACCCCTGAGTGCACTTTACTCTGCTAAAAATAATTAAATAGTTGAGCATTATTTCTTTAGTTTATATTAATATCGCTCAGTGCTCTTTCCTTATTTGTTTATTCACTACTCTAGTTCTCTTTCTTTAGTTATTTCATCATATCACTCAGTGCTCTTTCCTTATTTGTTTATTCTCTATGCTAGTCCTCTTTCTTTAGTTATTTCATTATATCGCTTAGTGTTCTTTCCTTTTTACTTCTTCTCATTATCTGTAGACTTAAACGGAGCTAATGACTTCTCAAAGGAAGGCCTTTTGATATTTCCTTAATTAACTAGTGAACTCGATTCTTTTGCTCTTGATGTATTTTTAATTTAAGTACATAAATCGGTTATTCCTTGTATTTTACTTGCTATAAATACACAAATTGGCCTTACTCTGTCTTTGTTCTACCATACCTTAACAAAGTAATTCTATTTTCATGCCTTTAAAGGTTTTCCTTACTTACTTACTTAGTCGAGGCCTCTTCTACCTACCGGTGTCGAGGGACGACAAAGAGGCTCCCTTTCAAGTCTTTCTAGGCAGGGACGCTTAACTTGGTCCTACGGGATTTGTCGTTCTCGGAACACACTGTTAACTTTATCACTCACTGAGAATCGTCTCCTTCCTCGAGATCTGCCTTCACATCTTGCCTCGTAGACACTCTTGGGGATTCTTCTGTCGTCCATTCTTTGCTCATGACCGTAACATCTGAACTAGCTATCTTTAATTATTTATTTCAACGGTCTTACTCCAATTAAAGGAACGTACATGGCGTTCCTTACTAAACCCTTTCAAAGATAGTCGTACTCCTTAATCCGCACCCCTGAGCCTTTGGGCTTTTTACACTTCATATTACCTTAACAGAATCCTCCCTTAATATCTTTTGTAGGTACTTATCACACCTGTTTCTTTTATTCAGTCTATGCAATTTTATTATTGAAAATATTCGAAATACTGAAACGATCTTTTGATATTTGATTATTCGTATTTTGTGGTTTGATAATTATGATGACTATATTAATTTACGATTTACGATTGATGACTTTTTAATTAAACCATCAGTGAATTTTTATTTAAGTGTATACAAATTTGAATAATAATAACTATATCATAATAATTATGTTATAGTTATTATTAGGGTTTCGAGGTCATACTGGAAACCCTAATCAAACTGTCCACTATTAGTTTAATCATTTCCTATCATGTATCCTACTTACTTGTGGCTTTTTGCTAATTAGGTTTTCATTAAAAATATTATTATAAAAAAATAAATAAATGAATAATAAATCTATAAATTTTATTTTCACTCAACAACTAATTTTTTTTCTTTCCTCTATTCTACCAAAGTGTCATTTTTTCCTGTTTGTAAAATTCAGACGTGCTCTTCAATTTTAAATTATGCAAGTCGTGTCTTAGTGACTGCAGACTTATTTGCCTCGTCAAGTCTTCTCGATTACCTTTGCCCGTGGAGTTTTCTAAGTTTACAGTTTCGTGCATAATATAATGATTATCATACTAATTCACCTTTTGCTGTCATGTATAATACACAAGGCTACATACTTTTTATTATGAATACGTGTGATATCAGTAGTGTTTTATTTATAAATTCTTAATATATATGTGAAAGAAAAACTCCTACAATTCAATGACTAATAGAATGACTTATGATTTATACTCGAGTAAGTTGTTTTCTAGTTCTGTTTCTCTTTATGCTTTTTCTTTCTTTTATGAGTATTTCATGATCTATCATTTTACTCTCTACGTTCTTTGGCCAATACCGCACTTCTTGTAATAAATTTACTATAGCCTCAAGTACACAGGGCGAGTTTACAAGCTACAAGCCGGTGAGTAAAGAAGCCAGCGAGTCGGCGAGTGCGCTTGTTGTCGTGCCACACGAAACGCTCAGTAGCCAAGTAGCTAGCTTGTAGAACTGTGACCTTGTCCTGTTTGAGTTGTAAAAAGCTAGCGAGTAGCTTGTAAAGTCGCCGGCGGGTTAACTTTTTCCAGAGCTTTTTCAGTAGCAGCTAATGGAGCGAGTGCATCGAGTACACTGGACTATTTTACGAGCTGCTTGCATAAAAGCTGGCTTGTAGCTTGCAAACTCGCCCTGTGTACTTAAGGCTTATTTATGTATGTTACAGTTGCCCTGACGATGACAACATAATATTTAAAGTTGTCGAAACGTAGGATATAGGAAATAATAAAGTCTGTTCTTAAAACCTGATCGTTTCCTGAGTTGAGTTGCCGCAATTATTTTTCTTCCATGTATATAAAATATATGCTATGTTGAAATATATAGTTCTACATGTGAAAGTAGTTTTGAATAATATAATGAAATATGAAAGTCCATTTTTTAGCTTTTAATGTTCACGTTTAACGTGTGCCTTTATAATGACATATTAGGATGATTACTCGTAGATAATAACTTTTCAAATTGATAAATTGCTATAGTTGCTTTTACATTATTATTTTTACTGTCTTAAAATTAATTGAAAAGGTCTTTTGGATACCGTGTGTACTATTAATCTGTAGTATATAACTGTAGAATATTAATTCATTGAGATTACCTATGCATAGGATTAATGTATTTTATGTGTCGAAAAGGCAGGTTGATGCAAACAATTGCAATAATTGTTCGATTTTTTCATACGCCAGAAGTTGATAGTAATCATTATAATATACAGAAGAATATGTGTTTGCTTATTTTTTTTACAAGCTTTAATTTAACTTTCAATGTTTATATGTTTATGTGTGTATGTTCGGGTTCAGGTCAAATCTTGCAACTGAATTTTAAAGCAGTTATCCACAACCGATTGAATTGATATTTTGCATACACGTTTATTTGGATGACAATGCGTGGTTAGCCAAATTCAATATGGCGGTCAACCCAAGATGGTGGACTAGTTATTTTTTTAAGCACGTCCATGCCCATGGCATGGGTATTAAATACGAGTAAAAGGGTTTGCTGAAAAGAATACGAATAAAAGCTTGGTTTTTGTGGTTTCTTATGATTACAAATTTACAGTATAGAGTTGGTTAGTACAGTCTTAATTGTTAGCAGTTGGTTAGCACAGTGCCCATTAAGAAAAGTCTCATATTTTGTACGGTAAAATATTAAACTGTATAGTAAAAGCTAGTGTCAGTGTATGCAGTATATAGAGTATACTCACGTTTATTATAATTTTATATCTTTATAATTTACAACGGCTTTTGTTGGAAAGAATATGTGTTATTGCTTTATTTATGTGCCTATTCATTTAAGTGATATTTAGGTTTTAGTTTTTTTATTTAGTTCGTGAATATACCTGGAGGGGATATAAAAGTACTTCATTTAAGTGTCCTTAAGTTTTTAACATTTAAAAACCATTTTACGTTTCCCAAGAATGAAAACTAAATGTTTAAAAAAACTACTTGAATATATAAATGCAATATTTTTTTTTAAAATAAAACTTTGTCGTTAACTTTTTTTCAAGTATCCATTTTAGGTGAGAATAATGCTAGTTTTTAATGTTTTTTCAACAAAAAAATAATAGAATTATTATGTTGAAATGTAATTCAACATTGTTTTTAATAAATTTAACTTTAAAAAAAAAAAAAAAAAAATCTGTTTTTGACATTAATGGTTTAGAAACATTGGCTTGACCTTTTTTAGGGACAGAGGGTCTGGGTAGTTCTCAAGCCCCGGTCTGTAGGAAAACCCTTGTTTTTTCGCATTTCCCCCCAATATTTCTACATATTAAGCTTGGTATAACATAGGGAAAGCACACCCAATTTATGAGTATTACAATTTTTTTTTTTTTTTATAAAAACAAAATGGTATTCATATTTTATGTGAAGTTAATGGTGTTTGGGTTTCCTATTTCAGTGTTTTAAGTCGAGATGAAGTGTTTTAAAATCCAGCGGAGTCTAGTATTTAAAATGTTTTTTTTTTTTTTTCAACCGATGGTTCTTTTTTCCTAAGCACAAAAAATACTTTGCTTGGATGAGATTT
Source organism: Gerris buenoi (assembly GCA_001010745.2). Taxonomy (NCBI): domain Eukaryota; kingdom Metazoa; phylum Arthropoda; class Insecta; order Hemiptera; family Gerridae; genus Gerris; species Gerris buenoi. The sequence continues at coordinate 530,256 of KZ651287.1, forward strand.
CGTCGGTGAAATTAAAGTAGAGTTCTCCTTTGCCCTTCTTGGTTTTAACCCAATACTATCTCTGTGACGAACTACATTGGCTTGTTTTTTAACCCGATTCCTTTCCCTTTCCATTCGTAGCCTTTCCACCTTATATGTTTGTTTTTCTCTCTCTTTCTCTTCACATCCAACCTAGGAAAAAGGAGAATCCTCGAATCCTTTCCGGTTTTCTCTTCAATTTTTACAGTGTGACCAATGTGGTTACTAGAGCCTTTCTAACTCTCTTTCAACCCTTGCAGAAATTCGATACCTCATCATACCCCCCTTTCTACAACCTGCTATTTGCTCCAAATAAAAAAAACTCCTTTTTATTTTTTAAAGAATAAAAGACCAGCAACTCTTTCTAGACGGTTTCAAACACACCGAAATCTTTCCTCTTGTTAGGAATTGTACCGGTAGCCTGGACTTTATGATCCGGAAACCTCTTTGAAAGAGAGGCCATTCCGGTTAAAATTGAAAAAAAAAAAAATTCTGGTAAATATCTATCCATTTCTGTTCCGAACCGTAAACTTCGGTAGTTTGATACACTTGACCTCTCGTAATCATTTTTAACCTAGATAAAAAGTAAATACAAACGATTTAAATTGTGTCCATTTTCTCTGGTAGCATATGTTTTTATAAGTATGTAATACAATCAGAACGAGATTTAGGTTAGTTAAATAAAATAAAAGTTCTTTTATAAAAACATAATTAAAATGTTATAGCTTATGGTCAAAATCACGGAATGGTTCGTATTTTATTTTATTATTATTATTATTATTATTATTATAACAATAAAAATTTCATCTCGCTTCTCTTACAACTGTTCATTGCTTTAATACCATCCTTCTTCTCTAATGGAAATATTATCGCTAAGTGATGTTGAAATGTTCACTAAACCGTATCTGAGTCAAATGTCACTATCAATCAACCTAATTACAATCTTGGTATAGAGTCTGAGACCGAACCTAAAGTTTGGAATACCGAGAATAACTTCAAGCCTTTGTTAACCTTGACAAGGAGAGACCAAGGTCATTAATTTGTCGGTACTTATTTACTTGGGTACATACCAATAAGTATGTACCCAAGTAAATAAGGTGCCTTAGGGAAAGAGTTTACCTGGGTACATACCATTTATTTATTGAAATGAAATAAAATAAATTAATAGACATACTTAATGGGGATGTTGAAAAGCATTGGGGCTTTTGTATAGGGTTAAGAAGGGGGAAGAAAAGAAAAGAAAAAAAGATGTACCCAAGTAAATAAGGCGTTATAGGGGAAGATGTTTACTTGGGTACATACCTAAGGTTTGTACCCAAGTAAATAAGGTGCTATAGGGCAAGAGTTTAGTTGGGTACATATCCATGACAAGTAATTTTATATTATTTTTTTTAATATTAATTTAAAAAGTATTGACAGAAATGACAATGACATGTCAAAGAAATCATTTTCATTATATAATTCATTCTCGAATAAAATAAAATCTGAAAAGTTGGAAAAAAGTACGATTGCAAAGAATAAGACGTGGATAACCTCAGAGGCATTAATATGAAACAAGCCATATAACTGACTGAAAGAATGACGAAGTGAGAGATGTTTCAATGGTTCCAGCGTAAGTAAAAGATTTAAAATTTTGTACAATGTACATTGTGACAAAGGAATATCACACTTCTGTAATTTAAAGTGACTATATCTGTTAGCCTAACAATCAAATAAGACAAAGGGACATTTAGTCCAATGTATTTTGGGACAAAGGAACATCACACTTAAGTATAACAAAAAGTGACATAATCCATTAGTCCAATCCTTAAGTTAGACAAAGGGACATTTAGTCAATGTATTTTGGGATCAGTGATTTTCTTTAGAGAAGAAAATTTAAAGAAGTCATGTTTTTAATCTTTAGAAAGAAATATGTAGGTGGAAGAAAGATGAAGATTGACGTACGTTTTATAAATATTTATAGTTTTTCTTTAACATAAAATAACTTGTATTTTTTTCTATACATACAAATATAAAGAAAAACTTAATGAAAAAAAATACAAGTTTTTTTATGACAGAAACGCTTATTAATACATCTGAGTTGACCAATATAAGTCAACCCTGATAGATTAAAACCAATTCACCTCATTTTTGAGGTGAATTGGAGGTATGTACCCAAGTAAACAAGTGCCAATTTGTCAAGTTAAATAGTTTAGATTTTCTCCATTTTCCAGGTTTTTAACGCTTAGATTTTTCTTTTGTATTGCTCAAAATTTAGCTATCATATTTAGTTGTTAGCTGGTTTTTGAATAGTTGCAAGACAGTTGTATTACTTTACCGCTCAACTTCTTTGGTACCTACTTAGTAAACAAATTTCATACTAGCTGACCCGACTACTTCGAACCGTCTAACAGTCAATGAATTTTGTGTGTTTAACTGAATGTTTGAATTTCATATTGTTCAGCGGCAGTTAAACAATATGAAATTCACACATTGAACATTGAGTGAAACGAAGCACGCGCCATCTAACGGAATATAGTTTTACTACCTCAGAAACCTTCCTGGGGATGCGTCCAACCATTCCCAAGCTGCAAAGTTGCATCGCAAGCTGATGAACGGCTTAGGAAAGTATAAGCAACATACAAACAACATTAATTTTTATTTATATAGATAGAGAACGATCATGTTTTTGTTAAAAAGGGGACTTTTTTAAAATATACAATTATTTGTTGAGTGCTGATTTTTTCCCATTTTATGACAATTTACTTCTAAAGCCCAAGCGGTAGTGCTTGTCACATCGTTTATAATGGAATGTGAATAATTTTCCAGAAGCAAGGATGATAACATGATGTTAATTCAAGAGGACAGGGTATTACCCGGCCCAGTAACAACACTATTGACTTGGTAATTCTAAGTATATTCAGATAGTCAAGAAACATAAATCTACAGAATTTCCTCGTAGAATAGAGAGTTGCTTGACCTTCTTCTCATCTCTCTATTATTTTTCCACTAATGATATGGACTAACAACCTCTGCTAGTGTCATTATGTGAAAAACGGATGTGTGAATAATTTAAATTTTAATGAAGGAAACTAAAGACATGACGTATAGGATACATAATAAATAAGTCAACAATAAATCTTAAAACCATCTTTAATCTTTAACAGACTGTGTTGTAAATATCATCCACTACATTCATATTTCGTTAATGTGCGTTAAACTATAACTGTAATTTTACCTCAATTGGAATTAACTTTTTTAAGAGTAATTAACTCTGTTACATGCGAGACAAATCTATTGCTATTACTAAAACAAAAACCAATTGTACCCGTCTAATAATTAGCTTAAATTAAATTTAATGGACCATTGCAATAATTAGCGAAACTAAACCCTAAATAGGTTTACGCATATCCTGCAGAACTTTAGTAATCTAGGAGACTAGGCTAGAGGGCTCACACCATTAATCCGTATTAATTACAAGTTTCGCGATGCATTACGACCCCCACATTACAATGGAAGCCTGTGCATGTACTAACATAGTAGCAATGTGGATAATGTTTTATAGTGATGCATGTTTCGCTATGACAGTAAAAGGATGTGGCGGTTAAGACAAGCTTTCTATGAAGGTAAAATGGTACTTTTTTAGATTGTAACTCTCCTATATATAATTTTTTAGAGTATAAATGGATATAATTATTTATTCATTAATTTGTCTCAATAACCATTAAGACCAATGCACATTAGAAGAAATGAATATTACACTTAATTTTTATATAAGGGAAGTAACTAATATAAAGTTTTTATATAAGTAATTCTAAAGAATTGACGGTAAAAATATGAAATATTGCCACGCTTTCTTTATTTTATCAACAAAACGTTAAAGATGATACTCTTTTATTACGCGAATCAAGAAGAGGGTTATTTTTTTTCTCTCTCTCTTATAAATCCATATTTCCAAGTATCAACTGTTTTGAGATTCAGATTATATTAAGATTGTTTCCCAGAAGGATAACGTTATTTGCTTCTTACATCAAGTTAACAATTCTAAATTCTAACGGTAGAAAGTATTCTCCACTTTTATAAATCATGTCATTGGTAATGCTCAGTCAGACTTAATTAACTTTAATTGAGAAAACAGAAGCCACATTTATACCTCATCACAATGTGTTGAAAAAAAGTGTATGGAAACAACTTTTTTCAGTGGAAATGCTCTGGGAAAATCTTGATCTAGATAACCTGTTGGGAGTGCGAAAAGCGTCTTCTAAATGAGAATCAAGTTCTTGGTTTAGTCCTGTCGGAAGAAAAAAAGTCTACCCAATAGAACGGCGTCTGGAGGTATCGTGTACAGGAAATGAAGCGGTGATATTGGAAACAGGTGAAGCAGATAGTACAGTGAGGCGAAGCGACGGGTAATTGAATGGTAGAGGACGAGGCGAGGGTAGGAAGCAAGTAATGGGGGTACGGCTGATCCCCCTCGAGCGGAATAATAGCAGAGGCAAAGGGTACGGGTAGGCTGGATGCGCGGGTAGAAATGACGTTGGGGAACATCAGGGGAAAATAGACGAGAAGAAAGATAACGAGGGTATAAACTAGTGGAATACAGGCGGTGATATTACCCGGAAAATCATCTAGATATAATAATGAGATAGGTTGAAAACTGAGAGGAATTAATAACGACACCGAAATAACTGATTGAGCTCAAATCCATTTCCAATTTCCAAAATTTGACATGGCTGACAACGGATGGCATCGGAAAATTGAACCGACTTTGTGAAATACAATACTTCATGTTTATAATGATGATGTCAACTGCAAAGCTATAAATTTTCCCCATTTTCAACAATGAATCTTAACATTATACTAATGAACCCTTTGAATTATGTGATGAATATTGATATGATATGAAATGAATACTTCAAGTTTAGAATAATCATTTAATTTATTAAAAGATATTTCAAGTTATTATCTATGTTGGAAGTTTATTTATTAAGTTATGATCAACGTTGAAAATGAAATTTAATATATTTCTAAAAATCATTTTATTTTAAAATGTTAACTTTAATTAATTTAGTTACGTTTGGCGCAAAACAACGTAACATAATGTTATCATCAAAGTTAATATGATAAATTATCAATCCAGTAGTTGAAAACACTTTAGAATTAAAGTGAAATTACTATTATTACCAACGACTAATTCTTCAATTGATTTTGAGTTAAGCAGTCAGAAAATAGATAAATTATTCGTAATGCTCAAGCCTTTGCTTTAAGTTAAGATTCGGTTTGTAAAATTATTGTTAAAGTTAAAGTTATTTTGTTTGACTCCATAACTATACGTAAAAGCCAGTAGGAAGTAAATGCTCTGAGGAAAACAAGTAAAGTAGATTAAAAGGAAGATAGGCCAACAAAGTGAGAGAGTACTTGGGGCCACTTGGTCTCTCGCGCCAGGCGGCCAAGATCCCATAGCCTTAAAAGCAATTCGAAATCAGGATTGTAGAGTGAGCTGGCTGAAGGACTCGACTCCCAAGGTTTCCCCCAAAGGGCAAACAGGGCCACTCGCCGAGCAAACAATGCCTATCTCAAGTTTCAACCTTAATTAAACATTCTCCCGCTAGGAGTTTTAAACCTGCAAGATTTCACCAAGCTGGCCCAGCCAGTGGCTCTTCGCTTTAGGTTTCGGTTTCACAGAGGCCTGGGAATTCTACGTCTGCGGTCAGTCGACCCTGAATTCTGAATAAACTTCATTCTCGGTTAACGTAGGTACTTTTAAACAAAGTAATTCCTCTTTACTTTGCAGAGTTTTAGAACAAACAGACCTGTAAATTCGACTTTGGTTACAACGCGCCCAAGCAATTATATTGGTATTTTAAGTTAGTCTTCTTTATTTTTACAAGTACTAACCAGAGATTTAACTTTTAAAATCTACAAGCACCGGTTTGATTATTGAGAAACTTCGACTGAACAATATCTAACAACTACCATATCACGAAGCTTTTAACATTTCTACATTACTAATTAATGAGAGCTAGCGTGACCGTGTGCGTTAAATTACTTACCACGTCTGCTCGGCCATCACTGAATCATGAGCGGAACGGGATAGGGTTCGATTCCTCGCCGTGACGCTCTGATTTATATGGCTCACTATTGATCACATCATACTCGCTTCGGTGGTACAATGTGATGTGTGAAGTGGCTGGAATTCTCTACCACGGGGCGTAAAAAGGGCCTAAAATATGACCAAGGTAATATTGCAAGGTTCGAACAAGTGGTCCGTCCTACCCGTTCTAGTAGGAATTACTAGACAACTACTACTACTACTACTACATTACTACAGTCTATAAGATTAGAGTTGGCACAATCAAAAGGCGGGAAAATTTTGAGAGAAACAATTCTATTGGTCCCCCATATTGAATGCAACTTCAGAAAAAAAATGCTCTACTCTACTCCTATTCCACAAAAAATATAACATGGCAACACTGATTTTCCCTTTTTATAACCCCAAAACTACCTCCACGTTTGTTGTTTCCCGCCTTCGATTGTGCCAACTCTAATCTTATAGACTGTAATAAAATAGAAAAATAAATAAAACCAATATTTTAATTTATAGGAACTGGAAGGTTTGAAATATCTAATTTGAGGTGTTAATACTGGGATATATTTATTCGAAGCTGTCACCAATTTTTTCGCCTCTGTTATAAATATAAAATACAAATACTAATCAAGGAAGTCAGCATAAAATATTTACTATGATTTATTTTCCAACCTTTTTTTTTATGAAGATGAAAATCATGATCTTACAGAAAAACTCTGTTAACAATTTTAACGAATTTAAGATGAAATATAGCTTCTTTATTCGGACTTTCATTAAATATTGTTAAAAGGATCAACATGATTTCACTTCTCAGCTTTTATTTCTGTTTAAATTATTAAAAAAAAACAAAAAAAAACAAAAAAAAACTGAGTACTAAACAATTAGTGAATCTAAACCAAAAACTTTGGTTTGATGATTTTTAATAACTTAATTTGAATTATTGCGTTGATCTTTGCGGTTTTGTTATCAAATTCTACCCCTTTCTCAATCTCTTTTTTTGTAATCTCGTTCCATTTATCTTTCCAATTTAACTTAGTAACTTTAGACCGAAGAAGGATGATTGGAACCCCTCTCAAGTTGTGGACTCAAGGTGTTCTTTCTATTGGTAAGGTTAAAAAGCAAGGGATAGGCTCTTTTCTTGCCGTAAAAAAGAATAAACTTTTACTTTCAACAAGTAACGACTTCTTAACTTTCTTAAATAAATTTCTTTCCAAACGACGCTCGCAATTTTTTTACCTTTAAAAAAGAGGCAATAAAGAAAATATAACAACAAGCGCTTCGCCTGCTGTTAAATCAATATTTACAATGTTGAAACTTAAAAATAATTTAATTACATATTGTATAAGTATATTTGTTTTTAATTAGCATTTTTATTAAATCTAATATGAAATAAATTCCAAAACCAAAACTACTTCTGGGTTTCTCAAATTAAATAATTGCACGATAAAAAGAACTTTTATAAAGTGGTGAGGTTTATAAAAGTGTGTGAGGTAGACTGTCGAACCAAACAGAAGAAACGAGCCGAGCATTGGTGTCTGCGCATGAGATGATTGGTGCCACAATGAGATGTGCAGGCGTACTTTATAGTGGGCATGCGCAGAGACCAGTGTTCGGCTCGTTTCCTCTGTTCGGTTCGGCAGTCTGGACGATGCTTAACGTTTTTAAATTTTCTGTCATAAATTTAAAACCTGTCAAAATGAAGATTGTAAATATGGTAAATGTCAAAACAAATAAAAAAACATGCGCATTTTTTCGAACTAACTTTCCATACAGCAAACTTTGCTGAAAATGGCTAAAAGTATTAAAATAATGCATTGTCATCGTGTCCTGTCCTATTCTCAAAGTTTCAAAAGTCTAGCTCAGTGTTTCTCAACCTTTATGCCCTTGCGGAACCCTAAGATCAATGTCGCTCTTCTGAGGAACCCCTTCACAATAATTACTTAATTAATCTTTATCATTACTATACCAAATACTTGATTTTAATAAAATTTTGAAAATATGACCTCTCAAAATAGTGCTTTTATGCATTTCTGTTTTGTAACGTATTCGTTAGAAAATGTTATGCTGATGCTTATTGTAGTACAATATCTTACTGTAAGTCATGGGCGTCATCTGCAGTTAATTATTGTGGGGGTCAACTCCAACAACTCCGCGCCCTAGTATCAACAACGTACGTTACAAAACGTATTCGTTATGCTATGCTGATGCTTACTGCAGTACAATATCTTACTGTAAGTCATGGGCGACGCCTGCAGTTAATTGTTGGGGGGGGGATATATGGTGGGGGGTCCGGGGGTGGAAAATTTTTAAAATATGACCTCTCAAAACATTGAGAGGTGTACCCTGGTATTTTTTTTATACTCGTTCTTTGTTAAACTTCCTAGCTTGAGGGCTTTAGTAGATAGTAAAGGTAATATTACTTATTCTCAATGATTACACTTTGTGATATTACACGAGCCCCCTGTGTCCCTCTGGATACGTCACTGAATGGGTGTAAATACTGAGTTCTTCTTCATCACAACATTTCATGAAAGGAATGTTGC
>KZ651287.1:547280-565258 GCA_001010745.2 Gerris buenoi
ATATATATATATATATATATATATATAACATATCAGCCAATATTATATTTTAATTGGTTTAATATTCCATAAAGAGAATTTTATTCCTATTTTATACTAGTATATTAGTGTTTAGTATAATATACTAGTATATAGTTTATACTAGTATATTTTATATATTATATAAATATACATATATAATGGTTTTATATACAATATTATAAATATTTATACAATTAGTTTTATGACTTTCTTTCTAAATGCTGAGTTATATTTGTATTCAAAATAAAAATATATTAAAATATTAATAGAAGTATGTCCAAGTTATATTGTTTAATAAATAGTTCAATAATTTTTTTCATTTGGGAATGATTCAGTTTCCGAGATACTGATGAAAATAAATCCAATTCAGCTGAAAATCTGTTTAACTCTTTTTTAAATGTAGTTAATTTTTTAAAATAAATTAAATTAGATATCATAGAATTTGGATTCAATTTCAATATGCATGTGAGAAAGTTTGGTTTAAACTTAAGATAATATAAAATTATATCAATTAGTATAATTTAAATTATAATTCACTTCAATTTAATACGAGGTACGCACAAATCGTATCTAGCTGTTTTGAAATCCCTATTTTATTTATTCATATTTTTGAATGTTAATGTCTTAAAAATTTGTAAATTTTCCAGGATCTCTTTGCCCATTTCTTTTTAACTTTTTCCCTTTAAACCAATGTTTCGTTATGGTTGAGAGCTATCAATGGCAAGAAATGGAGCAGGAAGATAAAGGCTCTTTTGTAATATTATCCAAGGGAAAGGAAATAAAAGAAGGTTGTAAACCAAATATTTCCTTTGTATAGTTTTGTCCTGCCTAGTTTGTAAAAAGATATACTCTTATAATCTGAGTAAATGTTGGTATGCCTCCTTTTAGTAGAACAAAATTGCGCGTTCTGGCCCAATATTACCTGAGAGTACGCTCGACGCTCGTGCATACTTCTTTTCGCGTGAACTTAAAAGTGGATATGGTGTATCGTATAAAACCTAGGTTTGAAAATATAGCCTTTAATGAGTATTGTTTAATTTAAGCTTGCTGAACTTTTTTAATTGTTATTTAGTTTTATTGTCTTTATTTCCTATTTGTCATATTGATTAGTTTTGATTACTGGTTTTTAGGCACTAGAGACGGACTATTAAATGATGATAAAATGTTGTTTACATTTTTACGTGGAGAGACTATTCTAACAACATTTAACGATACCACTTATGCTTCATATTTTAACTTAGTATAAAAAAAAAATAAATAAAAAATAAAAAAATAAAAAAAAGGTGATAAGTCTAATATCTTTTTCTCTCTTGACTCTCATTGTGTGCTGTTTTTTTAGTCTCAATATAAGTAATATTTTCTTACAAAGAAAACTAACACAAAGTGACATGTATGTGACAGGTAACTGACAACACTGGCATTATTGATTCTTATAAAGACTGTTATGTTGTGATCCGATAAAATGTACATTACAGTTAGTTGTAATATTAAAGTATAGTTCATAAAGTATAGTATTGTTGTGTGTGTATTTAACACAAAGCTAAATTTGTTCCTTTTTATAAAAGGTTTCGAAAAAAAATCTTTATCTTTATAAAAGTTCATTGTTTTTTTTACAAGATTTCGTTTTTAAGATATATTTTGACACCTTTTGTAACAATATAACATTTGTAACGTGGAAAAGTTGGCATTTCTTTAGATTGCTACTCCCCTTTATAAAATAAAACAGAGGGGAGTAATCCTCTAAAGAAGGTGTCCCAGAATGTTTTTTTTTTAGACTGTTACTCCTCTTTCCGTTATAAAAAAGAGAAGTGTGGTATTCCTTTGTCCCTAACTAGATTGGACTAAACATCCCTTTGTATTAATTGTTATTTAGTCTCTCATTTTTATTCCACTAATAAAGAGGGGAGTAACAATCTAAATAATTACCGACATGTTTACATATATCTATAAAGGATCACCATGTACAGTTTATAAGAACACTCAAGGAACGTGAGAGATTTAGGATCATGATTAGAAACTTTTTAAAATTAAAAAAAAAAAATTTCCGTATAAAACAAAAGTTAAAGAGTAAGAAGTGACGACAGTATTAGAAATTTTGTATCTCAAATAGCGATCAATTCAGTTGTAATTCGTTCGAATTATTCATTAAAAAATGTTTTCGATATTTTAATATGATTCTATTTCTCTTTATTTATTGTTGTTTCAACATTGTGAATAATTAACTGGCATTTAAATGAATTATTAATTCCTATTATGCTTAATTAATTCACATATGAACCACCCTTGGCAATTACATCGACTTCGTCAAAGTAATTAATATCAGGTTCAAATTGAGGTTAAAATGTAAATTAATTGCCTACTCAATTTGCTTTGTTATTATGTGAATAATGACCTAGTTAATCATAAATGTCGAAAATATTTTGATTAATAGAATACTGGGTGAAAATTGTTAGAAATATTTATCTATAACTCTTTTTTTAACTACTGTAAAATCTATAAAAGTATTAGCTGAATATGTTAATTAATAAAAGGCTTAACATTATAGGTGGCAAATAATATCATTGATCTTACGTTATAACAAGGTTAGTAGATTACTTAAAGATTAAAATGTCGACATCAAAGTAGTTATCCGTATCTAAAGAGGGGGGAAAAATATCCAGGTAGTAGAGAAGCAACTTATTCAATGTAATTCACATACTCATAAGGTTTTGCTTTAAGAGTTACTTAAAGATTCAACTTCCGTCGCTCAAGTACTCTCTCTGCCTGGTATGCAGACCACACAATAATGCACACTTGAACCTTTCTGTAAAGTTATTGAGGACTTGGAATATGAGCTTTATAAGAGTACATAGATTGCTGGAGATAGTACCTTACGTCATACTACACATTAAAAAGAGAAAGGTAATAAAAAATTGTTGAAGAAAAAAAACCACACACATTCGTCAAGTTTGACGCACGCAATCACACAAAAGATTCAATAACAATAAGGCTACCAATGTGTCCTATTGTCTTAATTCTATCGGGTTTCTTTTTATCTGCTCGCCTTCCCCCCTCTACTATTTTCATTCAATACTTCTTTCTCTTACAGATATTAATCTGTCTTATCTTTTTGCTGGCTCGTAGTTTCTTTTTAAAAAGAGACATAGAAATGAGAATCCTTATTTCTCTTTTAATTTATAGCCGTAAGGTTCCCTCCTTGTTACATTGTATTATAGTAGCTATCATTACTACACTTGATTCTTGAGAATTCCTTATATTGTAAGCCTAACTCTAGAGTTGTTTTTAATAATATTTGCCGGGATAAAAACACAGTTGTTGGTCGGCTCCATAAATCTAAACTCTTGATATTATTCTCCTTTCCCCTTTCTCAGTTTGCAACGTTTTCTAAAGTCAACAGCAGAATGCTTTGCTATTGTCAGCTAAGAATAATTAATGTATGAGTTATTAGATTTTATATTTATTCTTATTTAACAATTGAGTTAAATTAATAACCACAAATGTGTTCCCTGAAACTTTTTGTTGTAAGGGGGGGGGGGGATTTAATTTAATTTAGTTTTGGAGGTATTAAAATGGAATTAGTATGGTTTAGCCTAGCTTATTGTCGTCATTCATAATTTAAAAGTAGGAGATTTTGGGTTTGTTTCGTTATATTATATACTATGTATAGTTTTTTTTTCATCCTTAAAAAAACCACTAAGTGCAAATTCCTAACTATCTATGAGAAAAATAAACGTGGTTGTAGTAGTCTAGTACTTCCTACTAGAACGGGTTGGACGAACCAATTGTTCGAACCTTGCAATTAGGCCATTTTTACGCCCCGTGGTGGAGTGTGTGTGGAATAACGCCCGTGGTAGATAATTGTTATTTTGTGATGTTTTATTATTATTGAAGTTTTTTCTGTAGAAACATAATTTCAAAATTTCAAAGGATATAAATTGAAACAACATTAAAAAAGTTAAAAATATTTAAACCAATTACAAAACGTACAGAAACTAAAACTCGGAGTTTTTAACTCAATTTAAAATTTACATGAAATTAAACCTGCAATAACAGCAAGTATATATTACTTTCAAGATAAAGTTCCAGCCACTTCACACATCATACATTTGTACATTGTACCGCCGAAGCGAGTATGATATGATCAATAGTGAGCCGTATAAATCAGAGCGTCACGGCAAGGATTCGAACACTATCTCGTTCCACTCATGATTCAGTGATGACCGAGCAGACGTGGTTTAACCCAAACGGCCACGCTGGTTCTCAAAAAAAAAAACAAATAAATAAACGTAACTAATATAAATTAACGTAAAGGTTATGCAAATGTGCCGCCACCTGCCACCTACCATTACACATCGTTCAGCAAGTATTTTCTAGGTAAATATTTTTAAAACCAAAGGTAGTTTACTTTTGACTATTTTTAGAAATGTATCGTAACAACACCCTGCACATTAATTAATTGGACCAATTTTTAAACTTATTAGTACAAGATCAAGCAGGGCTGATGCCCAGAAGCTCAAATTTGAACTCGAATATTTTTCGTCATTAACTTCCCTCGAGCACCCAACCCATACACATACAGAATGTAAATATATAGCTTTGTAATACTACAAAGTTCAGTTGTATAACAAAAGTCCGATCATGGTTATGTTCGGTTGAGGGAATTTATTTAAATCTGAAGGATGTAAAAACATCTTCGAGTACAAATGACTGCTGCTTGTTTGAGAACTCAATTATAAACACAATCCTTTACAAATTTCCATAGCCAAAAATAATTTTAATTGTTAGAGTGATTTGCTATTGTAGAAACTTCTAGTTAGTACAGCAGAAACTTCTAACTAGATGGCTGAATACAAGAAATGTTAATCCACTTGTGCAGTTTGGCTAATAGGCTAAATTTGTTTCTCTGTTTTTTTCTTTCTGAATAGGAAAACTTGTTAGCACTTTAAATCCTTGAATATTTCGACCTAAACTTTTTTTGGAGGTATGCCTGGTTAAGTTTAGGAAGTTTTTTTTTAGGTATTTTTCTCCGCTTGTTAAAAGGCCTAGAGGAGACTAGGTGTTGTATTTTTTTGTCGAAGCGTGGGTTCTAGAACGCATTATGCTTACCAGTGAATTTGCATAGAAATCGAGCTGCCTTTTTAAATTGAGTTTTTGCTCCTCTATTTTCCCTGGTTTTTCTTTCTCAGGGATCTCCTTTGTCATTTTTCAGCCTCTTCCTCCTCTACATTTTCCTCTATTGTGTTTTTTTCACTACTTTTGTTCCCCTTTCTTGTCGTATAAGGTAACGAGCGCGTCTGTGTACTTTTTTTATTAATTTTATTTTTTAACAAATTGCGTTGTTAAAAAATATTAATATACACACACACACACACACACATATATATATATATATTGGTGTATCCATCAATTCGTTTACAAGTAATAAATAAATTTGAAAAGTAGTTACAGCGAAAATCCAAAATTAAACATAATTAAAATTATCTGCCAATTAGTGAGACACATATCTTCCTCTTTTCTTAATAGTAGTAGTAGTAGTAGTCTAGTACTTCCTACTAGATCGGGTAGGACGAACCACATGTTTCGAACCTTGCAATTAGGCCATCACTTAGGCCCTTTGTACGCCCCGCGGTAGAGAGTTGCAGCCACTTCACACATCATACATATGTACATTGAACCGCCGAAGCGAGTATGATGTGATCAATAGTGAGCTATATAAATCAGAGTGTCACGCCGAGGAATCGAACCCCATCTCGTTCCACTCATGATACAGTGATGGCCGAGCAGAGGTGGTTTAACCGCCACGGCTACGCTACCTCTCATTCTTGTCTTAATAATAGACAATAAATGGTCTCATGGAATTTTTAAAGTGAGGTTCGTCGAACTTGTTGTCGAATAGTCTCATGGAATTTTTTAGTGAGGTTCGTCGAAGCTGTGGACGTCTCATGAAATTTTATAGTGAGGTTTTCCAGACCTGTTTTGATTTCAAGTAGAGTAACATTTATCTTTATTCGGTATTAACCCTTAACTGGTATCGTCGGGTCAAAATGGACCCAGCGTATCTCTATCTTACCATTACCATTAATTGGTGGCTGTAGCACTTAGTTGGTGGAGGTTCTGTGACTTCTCACACAATGAGCATCTGAATCCACACCTCAATTTTTAGTTCAATTCGAGCATTACAAGTGTCTGTTTTGCGATATCCGGGTTAATGACCGATTATTTTTTTTTTTTTTTTGCATTTTTTAATAAGTGTGTTTATGCATGTAAGTGAAAATATAGTCCAGTATTCAAAAATTTTAATATTTGCCTTTAAATTTTGGAAATTATATTTTTTCAATAATTCAATGTCAATATAGAACCTTTTTTAAATTAGGGCTACAACAATTTGATTTCTTATAAATACTTGGAAATATTCATGAACCTTTTGGAAATTGTGTCAATAATAAAACATTTGAGAGTAACTATTAATTTAATAGCTTTATCATTCTTAAAAAGCATTGGGTCCGATTTTACCCGACGATTCCACTTACCCAAATAAATATGACGATACCAGTCAAGGGTTAAATGTGCATAGCTGGTTATGATTCTGTTCAAGTGCGTAGAAGTTATGTTATTCCCAAAATCTAAGATATTTGTTGCTACACGATAGGTGCACTTAAAATCAATTCTTTTTGTAATTAACGAGTAACATTTTGCCTTAACTGTAAACTGAGAAATTATAATAAACAGTTCAAGTGTGTGCCAGTCAGCACACTGTGAGGGTCTGTAAGTCTATTGGCAACACAGTATTGTTTAAATAGTACATATTTATGGCGCTTTTTAAAATGCTAAAATGCCTACTTTGAACTATCTTATGCGGGTCTGATATTCTCAAAACACATCAAACTTCTGATAAATTATTTGCCACTGAACTGGACTATAAAATTATACATTCATCGAAAAGAGCATAATAATAAAACAAACTTATTTTGTCAATAAAAAAAAATAAATAAATAAAAATCGAAATTTCTAAACTGTTGTATCTTAACTTTGGGTCGAAGAATGTTCAGAAATTTTTTCAGATTTTTTGCACTTTAGATAAGTGAGATAGAGGAGGGGGGGACTTTTCACACCCACTTCAAGCTCGCCTACGAAATTATATATTTTTGTGATCAGCTCGACGTACTCTTTCATATGATACCCCACACGATGTCCAAAAAAAAAATTAATTATTTTTTAACCCTTAAGTCGCTATATTTTTACATAAATATTCGACATGGATAAAAACCAGTCCGGTGAAAATCCTTTGTCGCAGCTTTAAGTCCCCCCAGGGATTAAAATAAAGATGATGATATTTTTAAAATGTGTGGGTAGGTACTACTCTCATGTATGCCAAATTTCAAAGTGATTGGACGAAAAGTGTAGCCGTAAGAGCAGGCGACAGCCGGACCGACAGCCAGACAAACGTAGGAAAATATAAGGGTCCTTGGTTTTGCCTACGGACCCTAAAAGTTTTGTAGTATTGAAAGAAAGGATTGTGGTTTTATAATCATTGTCATTATTTTCTAGAGTTTAAAATAAAATAATTATATGTAATGATAAAATATGTGAACAAAGTGAGAATATACGTAAATTTGTTACTCTGAAACACTCAAGAAAATTTCTATGTATACGAGCCGATACATCCGTGTCAACAAATTTGGTTGCCTTAGCTTAGCAATTACAAATCAATTCGATGCCGTTGTACACTACTCGGTTATATTAAATGATTACCAACATTTTGAGTTTTGTAATTTTTCTATACACACATTTAATTTATTTTTTGTTTAATAAATGTTTCTGTATTCTAATCTGATTATTGATATTTTACTTACATATCTGATTTTTTTTTTTATTTTTTTTTTATAAATATTGTTTCTTTCTTTGTAATTTA
This sequence comes from Gerris buenoi, assembly GCA_001010745.2. Taxonomy (NCBI): domain Eukaryota; kingdom Metazoa; phylum Arthropoda; class Insecta; order Hemiptera; family Gerridae; genus Gerris; species Gerris buenoi. Next base: position 555,214 of record KZ651287.1, read on the forward strand.
TAAATCAAATAATGGTGAATTATAATTTAATCTTCTATTTGTTCAAGTATGAAGAACAAACAGAGAAACTTGAGAGGTTTTATACTTTCATCATATTGTTTTATTCAATATACTTTTTCATAAGTTTCCCTGCGTAAACAAATGGTTTATTTATTCCAACTGTTATGTTGTTATAGTATGTTATATTCATTATGTTCATAGTAATGTTGTTATTAAAATATTAATTTCCGTTTGAAAAAAGGCATACTAATCCCAGTTTAGAATTGTTTTGGGTAAAGCTTGGATGTTTTAATTTGTTTCATGTATGTATTAGAGATAAAGCGTATCGTAACATTTAACGATATCCATTCTTTCAGGACTATTGTTTAAAAAGTCTTTATTTTAATCTCTAACTTCTAATTTCAAGGATTATAATGTCTAAAATATCATATGTATGAGTGAAAAAGGGCCGGAGAGAATGGGGAATTTCTATTTTCGAATAGTTTTTGGACAAATATCGGGTTTTTGTTCTCCTTTTTGTGGGACAAATACAGGTAGAACAGAGAATATAGGACAGAGTTGGAGGTGTCCTCTATTGTTGGTGTTACTCTCGAGATTACAGGTCACGATATATTGAAATTACTGTATATAGAGGCACAGCCATTTTTTTTTTTGTCTTTGAACTTCTATATAGGGGCTTTATCTCCCTCTGCAGGGATGCTATATCCATACACTCACACTTACATATTCACAAATATATATATATATACATATATATNATATATATATATTTGACACTCGTACATGAAGTTTTAGATTTTATTTAAAGTTTTTTAAAGGAGAACTAGTGTCAAATGAAAAAGTTACTACACGAAGTGCACTTATCCTAATGACTCCTAAGTTCAACACAGTATTTTGTAAGTTTTAAAAGTTGCTAGACATTTTACGGGAAATTTATGGGAACTGGAGGATAGGAAAAAAAGAGGACAAAATATCTTGACATTTGCATTTGTTTTGCTTTTTCAACGTTGTGAAAGAGTTTTTCAAAAATTTAATTAAAGCTGTTTTGCGACTGGAAAGTGACGTAACGTTATTTCAAATTTTAAAAAATCGGTTAAATTAAAGAAATAATTTGATTTTGGCATCCATCTTCTTTTCATTGTTGATATGAAAAGACCTTAAGTTTAATGTCTGTTGACGTATTGTACTCAAGCTAGCTACGTCTCATACTTAATACGCGCTCGCCAAGCAGATCATGAAATTAATTATGGCATTCCTTTTGCGTTAGAACTCTTGCATATTAATTATGCCATAAATAATAATTAATATTGAATAATTATAGTAATAATTAGTAACAATTAATAATTATAGTGTTATTTGACAACACGATTTATCATTTTAATTATAAATGCTAATAAACAACATTAATGGTTTTTGGGGTTGTGGTAACATTTTTCTTGGAACCTCTACGTAAACTATGTAGTTTAATTATGAAATGGGACTTAATAAATAAAGAAAGTCAAAATTAGGAGGAATCTATTTCTATGAATTCAAATATTTTATACTATTATCAAAGAAGAAGAGAGTATAACAACGCTTGAAGTCCCTAAGGAGTAGCCAATGACATAAACCTAGGGATTTGTGTACAGTTTCCACCCGAACTGTCGTCCCACCTACTTTATGTTAACGAGACCCTAAACACTCGGTCTCCTTATGCGGAAATTTGACTAATTATAGAAACAACTCTCTTAGTCTATTAATTGGCCTTAATTTAATTTACTTTTAACCTTTGACTTTTTTTAGAAATAATGCAAAATAATCAGAGGTTTAATGCAAACAATATAATGTTTCTAGCACTAGAGCCTTTTCGTTTAGTTTATGTTCCATTTTAACCAATGTACTTTCTCTGGATCTATTAAACATCCTCATTAGTGTTTTTCTTTCATCTCAGTTAATTTTGACTTTACAAATGACATTCTGTAGAGATTTTAATGAAGAGGAGAGACCTGCGTTCATCGCTTTATTAAAGACGAGCCTTGTTACCTTATCACTGTCAGACTCACTTCTAATACTCCTCCCTTCATTTCTAACAAACATTAATTCAACTCTCTCATAAAATTTGTTCTGTTTAGGGTTTTATTTTTGGGTCTTTGAACCTTTTACTATCTTCATTAAATGTGTCTAGAGACTGCCGATCATATTTTACGTACAACTGCTGCCGTAGACCGGATAATGGCTGCGCACCATGCATTGCGCATGTCCCTAAAGACCCTGTAGTTAATTAATGTTTCAAGCCAAGGGATAAAAGGGTTTGGACCCTAACCAAGTGCCTTGTTGTTAGCCCTTCGAGCCGCAGGGAACATTCTCTCAAGGGAACTTGCGAAACCTTGATAGCCCTTACTGAATTTTGGACTTTTCTCTATACATTTTTTTTTCTTCTCCACCAAAATATTTTGTTTCCATCTTTTTCCCTCGTTTTTAGGTTCTTTAAAAATTAAATTAAATTATCTTCAAGCCTCTGAGGTTGAGGGAGGGAGGAGAAACGTTCATTAATGAATGCTTGTTCTTGAATTCTAGTCATGCCTCGAGATTTTTTTTTTTTCCTTTTTTTGATTCCAACACTTTATAGCTCTGGTCTTTTGATTACTTTATTTAATTTTTTATCAAAAAGTAAACTTTTTGCCTGTTCTACACTAAAATTCTTCTTCTTTTTATTTCAATTCCCGTCTAAGACTCGAAACGTGATTTAATCTGTATTTTTTATTTATTCTAATATTTAAATTTTATATTTAAGTTAAATAATTTTGATTAATTTCATATGATTGACGTCTAATAAAAATTTCTTAAGTTAAGCAAAGAATACCCCAATTTTATATTTTGAAGAGATGCTATGACGTCTCTCATATTTATTAAAGGTTGTAACCAAGAACTGTTTAGCATAGGATACCTCTGACAAGTAGAAGATTTACTCGCTTTTTAAAATTTATTAAGAAGTTTAAAACTATTTTCTTTTTTCTCAATAATTCAATTTAAATAAAGTAAAATTGCAATAGATGTGTGCGATTACCCCCTATTAAATATAATTATTTCTATTAAAATGGTTGATTTTGGAATAATACTTCTTCTTACATAATACATTTTATTTGATGTAAATTTATATAAACCAAGTCATATGCTTATATCTCTGTTCATAGAACCTATCAGAGTAAATTTATTCTCTTCCAATTCTTTGTCTCTGTATATTCCACGGGGTCACCTCCCCATGGAATAATAAATACAAAGGTTTCAACCTAAATATATTCCTTTTAGGCTCCAATGAGTTTAAATCAAGCTGAACACAATCAGTGGACTGTATTTTAGAATATAGTTACTTTAATCCGAACATTTGTTTGTGTAGCTTAAAGTTGCCTTTGGAAGTATTTATTTATTTATTCGTTTAGATTTTTATTATACAATTATACTTAACAAGTGTATAATCAGAGTCCCCTAAATCTAAATAGCTCACGCAAATAAGATTATAATTCTAGCAAAGAGAAAGAATAAAAAAAGATAATAAGTTAAAAATAATTAAGTAAATACAATATTGACTAGGTTATAAAATTTAAATATCACAGCTTAGAGCGTAACAAGAACGAAAAAAATAACTAATAAATGCCCAAGATAATTATAATTATTACTTAGAACCGGGGCCCGAGCGCACATGGCGCTTGAAAGGAAAAGCGATTTTTTATATATAAGCTGGAAAAATTAAGAAACCATATCTCCATATCTTCCATTCCATATATAGAATTCCATATATAGATATATTATCAAAGGTATGATAATTAGGGTTTGGTTATATATTATATTATTGGTCACCCAAAGGTTTGAAATTAAATTTTATAATATATATGTATAAGAAAAAACAAAAATATATATATTTTTTTTCTTAAATAAATTCATGTTCATCGATAATATCATCACTATCTACTTCATCAAATTCAAAACCAGCACACGAGCACACCCTTCTAGAAGATCATCAAATATTATGACATCTTTTGTCTTTAATATTCAGTGTTTCACCAATATTTAGACCTAAAAATATCTCTAGCAACAAATTGTAGATCAGAATTAAGCAAACTTTTAATACCCACCCTTATTTAAAAAATATAATATTCACTTCAAGAACCCTTAAAACATTAGAAGTATTAACATTACTATAATTAATTTGTTGTGTATTGAAAGCTGTCAATTTTTGATAATTGCATGTAATGTAAACAAACAATGCGCTTTCTTATCACACTGAGCCAACTGCCCCGTGTTTTTGTTTACCTTTTAGATTAACTTTTTTCTGCATTTGTACTTCTTTAGTTGTACCCGTACAATGCCAAATCCTTATCAATTCCCTTGATATTGGGCTCATTTTTCTTCTCTCACCGTCCCCTACACGTAGACATATCGTTGGCTCGGTTTTGATTCGGCGTTAGCGAGATCCCAGGTACAAAGTTTTGTGCTTTTATAAGTTAAAGATTTATAAACATAACAATACTAGTATTGTTATGTAATATAAATTACAATAATTTAAACGATTGCTATAGAAAAGATTTAAGAGTATAAGAAAAATTGATAATTTATCTATTATTGATCACAACTACCTAATTATAAATTGAGAAGCCCATAAAGCTGACCGCTGAAGGGAATAATAAATTGGACGCTAGAAAGGGAGAGAACATAAAGACAATTTGTTGAACGTAGGGAGTTGCTTGAGGAGACAAACGAACAAGAGGATTTGTAGGGAAAATGTCCCTTATATTAAGAGGATGACCAGCTCGACTACGAAATATTAAATGCTTCACATTTATTTTTTTATTTTAAGGGTTGTAATCTTACAAATCCAAAAAATACAATAATGATAAATACGGAATGATCGATGTATAATATAGTCTTGTTTCTTTTTAATAATGGTTATGGAACGAAACTGTTTGGGTATTCAATTTAACTGCTTTACCTACATAATATTAGGAAACATAGCCACTGATCCATAGCATGAGCCCCTTGCGGAGCGTGGGTGAAGGCTAGTGTTGTATAAATTAGAGTACAGATTTGTGGACTTGTCAATTTTGACACTCTCTCGGCCTTGGCGTAGAAGAATTGTAATGGACAGCAAAAGTAAAAAAATCACTGGTGGTTTTGCCAATTGAAGCAAGATTTTGACTTGATTGCTCAAACATTCTCTCTTAAACGATTTTTAATGTATTTTGGATGATCCATCTTGTAGATTTACATTCTTAAACCTGGGAGTCATTTTATTTATTCTTATATCAGTTGATTTATTCTCCCTTTCCACCCTAGTTTAAACTTAATAAAATGGCATGGTCATTAAAATGTCAATTTAAGCTTGTATTGTAAACGTGAATCGAATCTGATGAAATTGTCTGTGTAATTCCAATAGGATTATAGGCCTTGGGGAGGGCCACAGATTCCCAGACCTCCCTCGGTTTAAAACAAATAAAATTTCCTGAACCTCCCGCCTTTTTTTGTTCGCCTTTTATCTGCTATTAACGTCTCCCTTAATGTTACCTTTCCCTGCATAATCGTCGGAAAGTCGTGAACAGTTTTGTACCCTAACGCCTCGACGCCATTAAAGAAACCATTATGAGAAGGACTGTGTATAGGGGACCGACTATAAACGTGTCTCTGGCTAAGAGAGGAAGGATTTTGCGGGATTTTCTAATTTCACCTCCTTTAATTAATTCCTATCCGTGTAATTAAATCGTGGCCCGTTTCCTTGATAGTAAGGGTACAGCAGAGAAACATGCCTAATTTAAAGCATTGATATCAAGCTGAAGAGATGTAATCAGCATTCTCTATTCACTTCTATGCATTAACAACTAATTATTGAGCCATCCTTAGAACTATCTCCTCTTCAATTTACTAATTATATATGTTTTATAAGAGCCTCTTTACAACCTAGTATGTCTAAATTAGTAGTTAAAATTAATTATGTAATTGTGCTCGAAGATCTAATTTATCTATCATTGTTTTTGTTTTTTGCGTTGTATTATATATTATGGGATTATATTAATCCCATAATTATTATTAAAATAAGTGTTTGGTTAGCCTTGTACCTTCCTATTTGCCTTGCACTTAAAATTTCGTTCGTTCTATTTTAATTTGTAGCATTCTTTTTTAAGTAAAGCTTCTTGTAAAGCCTCTTTAAACAGGTGAATGTTCGGACCAACTTAGTTGGATTAATCTCTAGGTAGGTTTGTGTGTAGCTTCAGCTGCTATCGATCTCGTTACCTTCGTTAAAATAATGCAATATGGTGGTTAAAATTTTAACTTTGCGCAACCGCAGTGGCTACATTCGTAGACACACAGGTCGACGCAGACTATCACGAAACTGGATTTGTTCTGAAACGTAAGGGTCTGGAACTAGAACTGGAAGGTCTAAAACGTAGAATGTGAGTGGCAGGAATCTATTTGCCCGTTGAAAGTTTTGTCACTATCTCAAGGGCATACAGTATATGGGAATGCGCCCCCTGAAGGCAAATACAGGTGCAAGGCAAAATAGTCCTCTAGCCTAGGAGATGTCCCGACAGATTTCTCTCCGTAGACTTTTATGCACAAATCATAGCAATTTCCACGAGATCCGGATTTCGCTGGGTACAAGATATGCGACTGTCTTGCCTACAGTGTGCAAGGTTGTAGCAACACAAGTGTGACAAGGCAGACATAACGACAGTTTGAAAACAGCCTACAGACTGTTATGTCTCCAGTGTGTGCCTGGCCTAATTGTTTAACAATTTCGGATGTTAATCATTTTTATAACATCATGTATATAGGCATTAATTGCAAATATTAAATTGTATAAAATGATTATCTTATATTGTTTGTCTATTTTTATTTATACTGTATTGATTTTGTTGTTTTGTTTTTCTTTCGTTCCCTTGTATTATCTTTTAAAACATTTTTCAAAAGTTTTTCTGTTCTATTTTCATTGTTCTGTTCTATTACAGGATGTTTCATTGGGTTTTTATCTTTAGATTGTAACCCAATGGACTTATTTCTTTGTTCTACCAATACATAGGATTCTATAGTGATTTATGTATTGTTTTTTATATTTTTTTTTATTTAATGTCTATTTTTTTCAATTTATTAGTTTCTTTCGACTACTCTCTTAATGTGAAAGTATAGATTATTTTCTTTTGGTTTCATTTATAATTAATAGTTCTAGCAACAAATTAAATCATATTTTTTTAGTTTTACCAACTAAAACAAGGATGCCTTAAGAGCAAGTACTTGTACTTTCTGCCAACATAATAACTTTACATTTAGTTTATGTAGATTTTGAGAAACAGCGTCAAGAATTTAAAAATAATTTTTCGAGCTATGATTATTTATACTTACTACATCCCATCGTAATTTGCACTGAGGTTTAAGTTTTGCATAAAAAATGTATAGTTAAAATGAATACTATTATTTTAGTCTCCGTAAACATTAAATCCTCTACTTGTCAAAATTAAATTACGACTCAAAAACATAAATATTATGTCTCTGGTAATAGAAGTACAAGTTTGTGAGATCATTAACTGATTTTAAAGAAAGTTGTATGCTTATTTTTATTCTAAGATTAATTTTATAAAAACTTCGCAACATTATTGTTAAGAAATTGAAACTTTCAACTATATAAAATCCTTAAATAATTTAAACTTTTTAATAAAAAAAACAAACATATTTTACAAGTATAATTGGCAATATTTGGAACCCCTTTTTCACTTTCTCATATAAAGAGAAAGTTTTTTGATGGTGCGAAAATTCGATTTTGAGATATTAATAGATTTACTCGTTTTGATTTCCCCTGGTTCCAAAAAGTAAAAAAAAATAAAATAAAATAAGTCTCTCTGTGCAAACACGTGGAGCCTAAATTATTGGGCTGGCTACATTTTCAGAAAAATCATACAAAATATATACAAAAAAATATAAAAAAAGGTAAAAAAAAACCATTCCTCGAAAAGTTTTCTGATGATTTTAAATAAAAATGTCTTTAATGTGGTCCAATTAAATAAAATTCTAACGTTATAAGCCGTTTTACCTGAAAAACTCTACTTTCCGAGATATTGAAGGAAATAAATCTGATTTTGTTGAAAATCGAAAACAAAAAGTAAACAACTACCTATTGGACAAATTTTAAATAATATATTAGCTAGACATTGCGTGAATTAACCATTGAAGCAAGCATAAAGCAATAAGTATTTAATAACAACGGGGTAGTGGGAGACACTATCCCTACCAAGAGCGGACAGACTCGATTGAACACCTCCTATACCTTCCTAACACCCTGATCCTATATCTTCCCCACTCGTGTAACGGTAACGCTTTTCGAAGTTAATGTGCCATAACCAAAACATAAAAATTGTCAATAAGCAAATTAATAGGTAATCATGATGAGTGTATAGTTTAAAAGAATCATTGGAAATGACAGTAGTGCCGTGTAAGACTCCGTACTTAATTACATAATGTTAAAAATAACCTTACTTTTTTACATAATGTTGCTTTTGTAGGCTTGGACAAGAGCTATACAAATGGCTCATGTTGAGCTTGGAATTTGTTGAAGAAAATCTTAAGAACGATTGATATGAAAAGCACCATATTTGACCGGATTTCCCGACAATACCCTACTTGTAGAGAAGAGGACCTTATTGATTTGGTTCAAGCAAGCTTGTAGTGTGTGTTGTACGTGTCAAGAGGGTTCCGAAACAATAATCATATTATTGGTTTATTGGAAATGATCATCACGTTCCTTTGATACAGAAGGACTCTGCCAAAACTCTTATTATTGTATGCTTAAGTCCTTTCTTTTCCTATTGACAATATAATATTATTATAATGCACAGATGTCTCTTTAATATTTTTATATTGTATTACAAGCGTTGCTTTATTTTATACAAGTGTTTCACTTATACAGCTGTCGGATATTCGAAGAATTTCCAATTTGCAAACAAACATTTACAAAATTCTTTTAGTTTTGAAGTTTTTTGGATGTATTTTGAAAATAAAAGTAGAAGAAAGTGAGTTATTGAAATTGAAGTTATGTATTGTACCTTGTAATAATTGTGTATTGCCCCTAATTAATTACCTTGTATATAAGTGATCTAAAGTTAGAAATAATAGCATACATGTCGTATTAGTTATTACTATGTATTTTAATTAAAAATTTATAAATACGGTAGTATTTAAACATAAAACAAGTAGCATTACCTGCGAAATATACATAAATAATAAACATTTCTGTTTAAAGATCTATTTAAATGAAAGTAATTGTATCATCTTTGTAGAATTTGCTTTGTTAAAACCTAATTAACTTTTTAAATACATAGAAAAGTTTGATAACCTTTATTTATAGACGGGTATTATACTAAAAGTTGTTAAATATTACTGATGTTTTTAGATATCGATTTTTGTTCGTGATATTTTCCTCATCTAGTTTGTTTAAATAAGTCTTTGTCTAGACTAACTGTAGAGAACAATTGCATGAGTGCTCTCACCATGTGACTAGTTTAACCCTCAACTAACTCTGTGTTTATCCAAGCCTGAATTCACACCTTCCATTTAGAATTCCCTGGAGGCCTTTACGCTAGAGGCTGAAATTGCCGCTAAAATGCACTCGCTTTGAAGTTTGGGACTTATGTAAATTACCTAGGTGCTTTCGACTATAAACTACTCATGTTACTCGCTATTGTCTATTTGATAGGATCATAAAGCATAGATGATGTGTTACCTGGATTCATGATTTAGGGCTACGATCAATATGTTATACCGCATTTACACATTCGCGCTCGTGACTCGCCTCGCGGTTCGCCGGAAGTCGCAGTCTAATTTTTCCACTCGTCCCCACAACGCGAATGGCCATTTACACATTCGCGCTCGCGACTCGCCTCGTGCTTCACCGGAACTCTCTATTAATTCAACTACTAACGCAATCAATGGCAATTAGTACACACAATAAAATCACACTGGTGGAAGTTTATATAAAATAAGTTATATATAACTTTATGAAAAGTTTTTTCTTATTTATATATATATA
>KZ651287.1:578987-605789 GCA_001010745.2 Gerris buenoi
AAAAAAAAAAAAAAAAAAAAAAAAAAAAAAATTAAAAGACAAATGTTTGTAATAAAAGACTATAATGTAATCAAGTGGTGAGTTTTTTTGTTTTTTTTTTAAATAGATTTTAATTTTTAAACTTGAATTTCAAGAACCTTTCAGAAGATAACTAGGCGGTAATTGTGTGAGACTGCTTAGTCACGCTCGTATTTTTTTTTTCACAACAATTTCTGCCCGATATTACAATTGGAAATGTGGTTAAATTATTGTGTAATTTGATCACCGGTTAAATTTTCTAAAAGTTAGAAAATCAAAATTATTTGTTAAAATTTAATTTAAAAAATATTCGCGGTAATAAATTAAACATTATGTTATATTTAATTTAAGTTTACTTGTTTTTATTAATTTACTTAAGAGAGAAAAAAAAACGTTAAATTTTATTCAGATTAATAGTTTAAAAAAAAAAAAAAAAAAAAAAAATTCAGCGTGCTAAAGAGATTGAGGTACTACTAGTTTTGTAACACGAATAAACTAAGAACATTATGTGAAGTAGACACCGTAATAAAAAGTTCTACTAAAACATAATTATAAAACTTTTTATGGTTTTAGGGAGGAAGGATACCATAATAGCGAATTTCAGACTCTACAATTATTATAGTTTCTTTTCTCTCATAAACAGCCTCATTAAAAGACGAAAAAGTATTAAATTTTTTTGTATAACTAGATCGTTAGCAGTGTTTTCTTCTTTAGAGGATTTTAATAAAAAGGAAAGGAGCGAAATTACAGGGAAAACATTTACAATTCAGTCTTACCGATAGCGTTAATGACAGGGCTATTTTATGTTGTTTTTGCTTAATATTCCATGTTGTATTACCCTAGTTGTTGTTATTTTACAAAAGGGTGTTTTTTAGCATTAATGTTGTTTTTTGCACATTACCTCTTCACAAAATTGAAATAGGTTTCCCTTTAAGCATTTTGTGACTAGGAGTGTGTTGGAGAATTGAAAATCCGTTTTAGTTATATCGAATTTCCTTGTCTCTCGTTTTTCCAACTTAGGTTTAGAAAACACAAGGTGAATTTCGTCGGAACAACAGAGCTGTGGAATAGGGTTTAAGCGAGAAGAGAGGAAGATGGCTCAGGGATTTAGTTTTCCAACAGGTTTAATTTGAGTTTCACCCCAAACTTAGTTTTCAAACAATTCTCGAAAACCCACTATGTTTAATTTTGAAATATTTGATTGCACCGGGCGAAGTAATAGGATATATATTTCGGTCTCTCTCCCCACTTTTCCGTTTCTATACTACTGTTCATTATTATTGTTTTTGTTTTACTTGTGGATTTTAAAGTTAGTTTAAACAATTAGTTTGGGTTTTTGGTAATTAGTGTCTGGGGCTCTTACTTTCATTTCTAAATTATCATTTCAAATCGGTAATACCATTCTCGTTTAATTCGAAACCTTCTTTTCCTGATAAAAGTTTTACGGAACTTTGTTTTCCCGTTAATGGTATAAGTATCTTTTGATGTTATTAAATTGAAATAAAGAGCTTTTAAAAAGTAATTACTGTTTTAAAAGATTTGTACGCTAGGCTTTTTTTTAGTGTTAACGACTTAAATATCTTGGGTTTTTTTTACGTTAAATCATTTTAGTTTTCATTATGGTGCTATTGTACGGACCCAGCGTGGCCGAGGCTTAAGGTGCTCGCTCAGCTATCAATAAGTCGAGGTGTGGGTTCGATCCCGAATTAACAAATAATAAACTATACTTGACTTCCATGGATTTACACATTGTAAGGTGTAAAATTCATTAAGATGGATGTAGAGTTTGATAGTGCAACGAAAGATTATTTACATGATTACATGTAACATTTAAATATGGGGAGCCAGCGTGAACAAGGAGCTTTAGGCGCCCAGCTAGGTCCAGTCGACTTGAAGTCATGGGTTCGATCCCGTGCCATGATACTCTGAATTGCATATATGAATCGCGGACGATCAGGGCGAGGGACTCCCCCTATGGGCCTATGGGGCACTCTTCCCCCACTCTTTGATGTGGCCCGATTGATATGTGTCCGATTCGTGTCATGATGATGTGATTTTTATCTATGGTTCGAGAAATATCCTGCGTAAATTTCAGGAAACTTACGCAGGATATAGATGGCAGATAGACCTTACTTACTTATACATGGTTTTTGAGTTATTGCAGGCTTTCAAAGGGATCTAATCTGCATTATTCATTAAAAGTAAATAGTAAATAAGAAGCGCATCATAACTGGAAAACCAAGTATAAGTAAGTAAGGTCATCTACCATCTATATCTTGCGTAAGTTTCCCTAAAAATTTACGCAGGATATAGATGGTATATGGACCTTCTTAAGGGTTCAAAGTAGGTCTTTCAAGAAATAAGTGAGAACTCAATCCTATCCTTATTGATTATCAAGGAGAATGCTTCAGATTTTTGAACTTACAGCATTCCCCAAATCCTCATTTCAAATTCCAGATAAAAAGAAATGGTATAGAGGTAAAGGAATTGAGACAAACCCTTAAATCTTCCCCTTTTCAATCCGCCGGGAAAGATTAAGGGTTAGAGGGTTTTTATCTGTTCCAGTGGTATTCCTAGTAAACAATTAGGGACTTTTGGTCGGTCTTTTTCGGTTATATTCGGTTGAATTCGATTCCCTTATGTATTATCCTTACACAAGAGAGTTGAGACTGTAGACCCCTAGTAGGCCCTTGGATTCTCATCTGTCCTTAAGGCCTATTGTAACCCTCAGAATGATTCCTCTAGAGGTCGTTTCGGGGTATAGTATATCTAATCCTTATTTTAACAATACGATGCCTTAGTATCCTACATTCTTATAATAATATCTGTGCGAGGCAAGCGAACAAAAACGAATAAAAACAAACTTCTGCTGTTATTTTTACCTTTTCTTCTTTTTGTGTCCCCACAGCAGTGAACAAAAGAAGTGAAATAAATATTGAACGAAAGTAACCAAACTTTAGTTAAAAGATTTCCCAATAAAATTTTCTGTTATCCATTTCATGGATTTTTTTTACTCATTTCGAAGATTATATCTCTACTTAATGACAATTATAATACACTTATAAAACTTACTGTTTGTTTAATATTAAATAATCTACAATTTTCTAACTAGAATACCTAAATGCAAATTACAATCAGTACGATAGTTTCAATCTTTCGACTATTTTCAATGACATTTTAGTGAAAGAGAAGAAAAAGGTTTTAATAAGTACCAGAAGTAATGAGGGTGGTGGCCATTAGGCTCGTGAATACGGGCTAAGGACCTGAAAGGTACGACTACCAGCGTGAAGTGTTCATTAAGGTATGTACATTGTCTTAGTGCGTAGGCCTTTAAGGGTTGACTCGTAATAAATATCTTAGTTTTCCGGTGAATCCGTGTCACTGAGGGTTTGAAGTCCAACGTCTCGCTCCCTCTACTGGAAGCATCTTCAGAGGTGTAGTGCATCGTTATGTTACTCAAAGCAACAAGATGGATTCTTAACTATTAACAACTTCAAATGTAAACTGAAATATCAAAGTTTACTTTGTTCTTGCTTGAGTTAACATTACGATGCGCCAGGCCTTGAAGATGCTTCCAGTAGTGGATGCAAATCGTTGGACTTTAACTCTTTCTGACGCATATTTCCCCGGAATACCAAGTTATTTATACTTTCTTAAGGCCGGGCCACACCTTTCCGCACCGTGCCCGCACCGTATGACGCCCGTGTGTTGGACAACTAAGGAAATGTCAAAAAGTAAACAAAACAAATAAAATGTCGGTGCGGAGAGGTGTGGACCATGCCTAACATTTCCTTAGGTTTATTCCTTGCCGAGTGTTGTCCAACACACGGCCGTCACACGGCGCGGGCACGGTGCGGACAGGTGTGGCCCGGCCTTAATAAGTTATTTATACATTATGTTTAATTACTCCAAAATATCGGTCAATACAACCAATTTGTTGATTGATCTTTACTTATTTTTCCCCTCATTTATGACTTATAAGCATTATGTAGATTAAAAACTATAAATAAAATTATTAATATAAACGTTTTTACCTCATTTGCTGACAATAGAGTGGTAAATCTATTATCTTATTTAAAAATACATTTCTCATTAGATTTATATTTAATTTTGTACTTATACGAATAAGGCCCCCATCCCCATTAAAATATTCAATCTAACTTCGACTCCAATAAAAATAACTATCTTTATTTACTTCTGATTTCGCCATAATTATGTTACTTTCGTTTGCTCAAAGTAACTAAATATTTTCATTGGCAGTTGGCGAAGCACGCACCTGCCAATACAATATACTCGTCAAGTACTGGATACAATTATGGTAGCTCACAATTAATTAGTTGAGGTACTTCGTCAATTAAAAATAGACAATGTAACAGAAATATATTCATACATTTTTGTCTTTTAAGGTTTTATTTTAGTAGATAACAGTTAGTTGATTTTTGTAATTCCACACAATATTTTAATTTACTGAAAGAAGGGAAAAGCAATTTTAGAGCCTGGATAATCCTTATAATGAGAATTATATATTTAAGGATATTTTGTATTGCCCACATTTTCTCGTCGAATTTCGCGGTGATGAAAAAAGAAAAAAAATGACAAACGACGTTAATCACTTGAATAGCGAACTTAAACAAATTATCCGGCCCAAAGGACCATATGGCGAATTCCCCTTTGAGTAGGCACGAGTGACGGAAGGCAAACACGGTGGATAAATAAAAGAACTATACACAAAGGATATTTAAAGCCGACGCATTTACCTTGGAAGAGGAGTAGAGATGAGAGATGGCAGTCCAGGGCCCTGATTCGGATGGTCTTTATTTGGTGTTGAGTCTTAAGGTTTTTTCGGTAGAAACAATCTTGGATGTTACAGTAACACTCAACACCAAATAAAGACCATCCGAATCAGGGCCCTGGACTGCCATCTCTCATCTCTACTCCTCTTCCAAGGTAAATGCGTCGGCTTTAAATATCCTTTGTGTATAGTTCTCATTATTATTTATCCACCGTGTTTGCCTTCCGTCACTCGTGCCTACTCAAAGGGGAATTCGCCATATGGTCCTTTGGGCCGGATAATTTGTTTAAGTTCGCTATTCAAGTGATTAACGTCGTTTGTCATTTTTTTTTTAAAACCACCACCGCGAAATTCGACGAGAAAATGTGGGCAATACAAAATATCCTTAAATATATAATTCTCATTATAAGGATTATCCAGGCTCTAAAATTGCTTTTCCCTTCTTTCAGTAAATTAAAATATTGTGTGGAATTACAAAAATCAACTAACTGTTATCTACTAAAATAAAACCTTAAAAGACAAAAATGTATGAATATATTTCTGTTACATTGTCTATTTTTAATTGACGAAGTACCTCAACTAATTAATTGTGAGCTACCATAATTGTATCCAGTACTTGACGAGTATATTGTATTGGCAGGTGTGTGCTTGATTAGTTTGTCTGGATATGTAGATAGGTGCAATATATTTTGTCTTTAACATTATGATAATATGTTCCTTACATAATATAATTAATGCATTAATATGCCTGAATTGCCTAATACAGTTTAGTATTGCTTAACACTTACTATTCTACTGTTTAGTTTGATCTAAGAATATTATATTACACTATATATAATGACAAACTACTATACAAGATATAAAACTTAATTCTATTGTTAATTTTAATTTAATCTTATTGAAAGCAAGAATATAAATAAAAATCGATTTCTTAAATTCTATGAATAAATGAATAAAAAAAATGTATTTGCAAAAAGCAGCTTGTCATTTTTCGTGAATTTTGAAGACCCTTCATAAAGAGATTATTAACTGGGAAAGCCTGGACCTTTTTTTAACACAAATATTTTCTTTTGTATACTTTTTTATTAACTTGTTCTTAACGTTGACCCTTTTTACAACTTAACCTCATCCTATTAAAAAAACTTTTGCTTAAGAATTAACAGAAATATATTCATACATTTTTGTCTTTTAAGGTTTTATTTTAGTAGATAACAGTTAGTTGATTTTTGTAATTCCACACAATATTTTAATTTACTGAAAGAAGGGAAAAGCAATTTTAGAGCCTGGATAATCCTTATAATGAGAATTATATATTTAAGGATATTTTGTATTGCCCACATTTTCTCGTCGAATTTCGCGGTGGTGGTTTTAAAAAAAAAATGACAAACGACGTTAATCACTTGAATAGCGAACTTAAACAAATTATCCGGCCCAAAGGACCATATGGCGAATTCCCCTTTGAGTAGGCACGAGTGACGGAAGGCAAACACGGTGGATAAATAATAATGAGAACTATACACAAAGGATATTTAAAGCCGACGCATTTACCTTGGGAGAGGAGTAGAGATGAGAGATGGCAGTCCAGGGCCCTGATTCGGATGGTCTTTATTTGGTGTTGAGTGTTACTGTAACATCCAAGATTGTTTCTACCGAAAAAACCTTAAGACTCAACACCAAATAAAGACCATCCGAATCAGGGCCCTGGACTGCCATCTCTCATCTCTACTCCTCTTCCAAGGTAAATGCGTCGGCTTTAAATATCCTTTGTGTATAGTTCTCATTATTATTTATCCACCGTGTTTGCCTTCCGTCACTCGTGCCTACTCAAAGGGGAATTCGCCATATGGTCCTNTTTAAAAAAGTTTTTTTTTTTTAAATATTAAAACTTTTTCATATACTTTTTAAATATTGTTGATAAATAAATAAAATTTTAGAGAATTTATGTGTATTTTGTCATGTTATAACTTTAACTTTTTTAAATTATTATTACAATGTTTACTCTATTATTTAATATTCATAGAAACAGCTTTTTAATCGATAAGGCTTTTTAGTAGAATTATTATTAATGAATATTTATGTTATGTTAAACATAACTTTGGTTTTCGGTTTTGATGCAAAGTTAATATTTAACATAATAATTAAAAGATTAATTTTCCATGTTAAAATATTCAATATTAAAATTGTTAAACAGTGTTAATATTTAAAGTTTAAAGTATAAGAAAACAGTCTTTTTACTGAAATAATGTTTCACTACAAGTGCTTTTTTATGTAAGAATAGATTATCATAAGTTTTAAATTATTATTTAAGATATTATTTTTCTATATCCATTTTTAATTTGAGTTCATTATTTATCAATGAACGATGGGAATGAATCAAAGTCAATGACTGAAAAAAAAGTTAATTGGAAAGTTAAGATATTTAGCTGTTGTTTATTGATTCTTGAAAATAGCTACTTCTTTAGATTGTTACTCCCCTGTTTTTTTCTTATTTTAATATAAATAATTGAGAGTATTTATTTATTTATTGCTTTATTAGGGTGTTAGACAACTAGGTCATATACACCCAATAATTGAGAATATGAATCAAAGGATGTTTAGTCCAATGGAATGGACAAAGGAATATCCCACTTTTGTTTTTACAACGGGAGTAACTGTCGAAAGGAGAATATTCCGTTCACTTTCTTAAGATTGATACTCCCCTCTTTTTTTAGAATATAAATGACTGACTAAATAACTATTAAGACAAAGGATGTTTAGTACAATTTACTTTGGGACAAAGGAATATCTCACTTCTGTTTGTAAAAGGGGAGTAACAGTCTATAGAAGAATATTCCGTACATCATTTTCTTTAGATTGACACTCCAATTTTTTTTTTTTTTTTTTTTACAAGGGGAGTAACAATCAAAAGAAGTACCTGAAAATAAACATATTTAAAGTTCTAAAGAAATCAAAGACCGTCCATTTTCTTGGAAGATGTGTGTATTACAGTTTTGTAAGGTAATGAGGGACCAGTATTGATTTAATTAGGACCTACAGTCCAAATTTCAATAATATTTACTAGCTCTTTAAGAGATATGGTGGTTTTAAAAACTGTAAGATAGACCTACGAGACCAAAAGTATATCCTAATATATGAAACATATTTCTGTCTAGTAATGTTTGAATTTGAAAGAATTATTTCAGAATGTTCAAAATGCTTGCATTCCCTTTGGTAAGTTTGAAAATCTCATTTCTTAATTCTAATTATTTCTTGAAATTCCTCAAAAAAAAAGAGAAGTTTAATGAAAATTTACAAAAATCTAACATTCGTTTATCATTGAACTTTCTTCTTGAAGTTTTAAAACGAGTTTTTTTTTAAGCAATCTAGTTTTTTTAATCTTGATTTAAATTAAAATGAGCACCAGAAAAAAAAGTGCGTTTAATTAAGAAAGAAAGTTAACTGCTAAAGTTTTTTCTTTTTTTATTTATTTATTTGTAACAAAAAAAAAATATCTGTATTTATATTCTAATTTCTACGTAAAAAAATGCAGTAAGAAGAAAAAAGGTTTTATTGCAAAGAAAACTTTATCTATTTTTGATAGCAATCTTGAATTGAAAGTTTTGTAGTGCTTTCCGCCCTTAGTTAATTAGAGTGGTTCGGATCAATCTCTAGCAAGTTTTGCTATGTTACTAATTAAAGCTTTTGCTTCAGGGTTTGGATTCGTATCTCATAACTTGTCTCCATTAGTTACGTCATGTAGAGTTAGTTTCCATATGGAAAGTGAAACACTTGAAGGAAAGAGCTTGGGGAAAATGTAATTAGTATGTGAACTTTGTGTCACATTTGTTCTGGTTATGGGGAGTAGTGGGAGTTTGTTAGACTGGAAGTCAGTTACGTTTGAGAATACAGTCCAGTTATGCCTTTAGGCGTGTTGTAGCTCTAGGAGATGTTTCGATGCATCTGTTGTTTTGGTTAGAAGTTTACTCAACAAGGTGATCAATTGTTGTTATGTAGTTACAGAGAGACTCGAGTTAATTGTAGAATTATTAAATCATAATAAAACAACAATTAAATTACTTTAATAAAACCATCATTGCGTAATTTTTTAATTACATTTATAATACTTTACTTATAATTCTACCTTTTTTTATAAGAAATGTTCCTCATTTTCCTTGTTAAAAATACTCTTCTCTGTCTTTATTTAACATATTTTTTATTAAAAATATTCTTTATTAAAAGTTAAAGCTTACTTCTTATTTAATAAAAATATTTGTTTTACATTTTATTAGGTTTTTTCCAATACTTTTTGTTCTTTGAATGATCTAAAATAATAACTCCTAAAAGTGTTATGAAAGAATCTAAGAGGATGAGTTACTTTAATGCTAAGTTTGATCCCTCTTGAACAATTTTATTTACTTGATAACCATATATCATACGATTTCTTTCTTAGTAAATTGATGACTATACAAGTGATCGGATCGGTTGATGTAATTCCTTAATATTCTATATAATCAAACATTCAAATACATTATAGATATTATAATATAAATACATATTATAAGAATAAATCCTAATAAAATATGATATAATACGCCCTTTTTATAACCTGTTTGAATTTAATTTGAATGAATTTATTTACAAAGAAAATCGATTACTTTGTGCATCCTCGTTTAATCCTTAATCAATTGTAAGATCAATTTCAATTCCTGTGAAAAGTTAATTATGATGAGTTTATAGTTAAAGCAGATGGTTGCAGTGACGGAACACGACTGTTCCCTTAGACTCCGTCGGCATATTTCTCCATTTGAAATATTATAAAACATCACTTCGCTACACAAAAACTTGTATTTAGTATAAATTTCATATGCCTTTTTCAATTTTACTTTAGACGAAGTGTATGCATTGTTACTTAGATCCTAAGATATCGGTAAAAAAAACGTCGTTTTCTCTATTGGCTTGGACGGATAACGTTATGTAACGAACTCGTTCTGGGCATTGGTATAATGAACATGTGAACCGAATTCAAACTAAATCGGTAATCTTTCACTCGAGTTATCGTAATTGGTAAATTTTGACACGGTCGTTCTTTTCGGATTCTCCCGGGCTCCAGATGCTGTAAGATAAGGAACTTCGTTCCTAAAAGGAAGCTATTGTTTTGTTAGAGAATATTTTTAAAATTTAATACAAAATACTTATTGTTACTTTAATAAGGTATTTTGTAATGTATAAAGGTTAGCTTATTATATTGTGTTACTCTGTTTCATTACATTAAGTAAGTAGAGACGTGAGACATGCAAACAACTTAATTATATTAGGGTACTGCTAACTAGTGCTTACACGACGAAACCTATTCCTTAACTAGTGTTACCACGATTAAACCTATTCCTTAATTAGTGCTAACATTAACATAACGAAACCTATTCCTGTAAGGGCCGTGACGAACTATTAACTTAGTAAACTGGTTATCTAACTATGCTATAGTTTATACTGTCTTGTTTATAGTTGTTTAACATGTTTGTTTAATGCCGTGGGATACAACACTTGGTATCTATCGGTTCTGAAGCAGAATAATGTTTCCTTCAACAGAATACATTGTCTGTGATTTCTATTTTAATGACCTAGTTGTCTAAATTAGTTTGAAGTTTGAATTTTACCAACCACAAACCTTCTTTAATGTTTAAAGTTGTGCAAGCCTAGTAAATGACAATAATTATATTAACTATAATACTATGTACAATGTACAGTCAAGTTTCATTCTTCCACATTTTCAACCAGTGTATTGTATATTGTTTAATGTAGTTACATTTTCAATGCTTCTGACTTTAATTGTAATGATCTTGCTTCGATTTAATCTAATTTTCTTGCCTCGATTTATACATTATTTTGCTTCCGAGCTGCCTAGTTACGAAGGTAACAGGAGCTGTGTGATCGTTCTGAAAATATTTTTTTTAAACATTTTATATAAAAAAACTACACGCCCAATTTTAATGAAATTTGTACTGTATGTCATAATTAGCCCATTGTTGGTCCCATATAGGTTACAACCTCCTGCGCCCATTTCTTACTCTTCAACATATATATATTTACACCATTATCTTTAAAAGTACTCATCTAATTTTTATGAAATGTTGATGGTTTGTCAAAATTAGACAGCACCAGATTAATTTCAACCGTCTACGCTCTTTAACATTGGCTTAATTGATTTTTTAATTTATGTAAAAATCAAAACAATTTTGACGTATTATAACATAGAGGGAATAAATTAGGCAATAACGGCTTGTTAAAGTATAAAATTAATGAAGTACGTGCTAGGATGCGACGAAGCTATGTGTCATATTAATTGGAAGTCTATATCACGTTAATCCAACCTCATAATAGTTATTTATATTCATTCTCTAAAATTTACAAAATAATTAGATTAGCGAACGTGTATAATCCCTTTTTTTACATTATATCCCCGTTTTCACATTAGGTTAGAACAGTTTTTAAGAACGGGCATGAAAATACCAACATTTTAATCTATAAACTTGCCCTGAAAAGTTGTTATTCGTCCCTACTGGAGATAAACAAATATTCAGAATTTGACCGATGGTAATTAATTTTAGTATTAGTATTCTTCATTGAGTTCAAATTCTCACGACAAAAATACTATTGTGTTACGAAACTTTAATAAATTTCCATCCTAACCACCCTATTAGATGGAATATTAACCTCTATATTACCTTCCAATTCAAATAGTTTCTTAATTTAGTCTGGTACTGTTTCATTTTGTTTAGGATATTACTCGTTTTCAGCCAAGCTTAGGAACATATAGGGAACAATTCAGTTACTGCATTTGTTTATGGAACTATATGATTATTAGATTACCTGAACCTATTGTCTCTGGGGAACAATGATCACCTACTATCAAGAGGCGAAGTATAATGAATGCTATTACCCTTTGAGACTATGAATAATTTTGCTATTCAAGCTAATACATAATTATTTCCGGAAATTAATTAGATACATAATTCTTTCTCAACATTAATTAGCTTGGGCTCAATGGTGTTAACCTTCGAGACTTTGAATAATTTTGATAATCAAGCTGATACATAATTCTTTTCGGAAATTAATTAGCTTGGGCACAAGGTAATTCATTAAAACGCCCCTATTAAGTTAAGTTAAGTAAAAATTACGAGTTTAATTATTTTTAATCAAGAAAAGTGAACCATTTGGACCAATTTGAGCAAAGTAAAAAAAAACAATTACTGTTTTTGTTTGATTTTTTACTCTATTTGATATTAAAGATTCCCAGTCCTAAAGGGTTACAACATAACTTCGTCAAAGAGTGAAGTAAGAAAATTTGGTACTTATGTAGATTGTTGTTACTTTATGTTTTAGTTAGTATATGAATTAATAAAATTTTTTATACATTCCTTTATCTAAATACCTATTAAGAAAATGGGATGTTTTGACCAATGTACTTTGGGACAAAGGAATATCACACTCCTATTTTATAAGGGGAGTGAAAGTCTAAAGAAGAACATTCTGTACATCTTCTTTAGATTGTTACTCCCCTCTATTTTTTTTATAAGAGTAATAATTGTATAAAGAAGTGCCGAAAATTTTGTTCCACCAGTCACTACCTGTTCTGATCCATTAAACAAATTATTTCAGAAACAAACTTTGCCGCTAATCGTATAAATTGAAAATTCGAAACTTCGTTCATCAGACTTAACATAGATGTTATTCTAATTCAAGGGTAGTTTAATTCTGTTGATCCAATATCCTGAAGATGAGGTTGTTAATGTAAAACTCCGTGTGTTTGGGGACTGTTATACAAATTAATGTTTTCGATTGAGGAACCTGAAGAGATCATTAGTGGTCATTTGCACAATAAATAGAACATATTTGAAGTCCTGAAACAAATTGTTCAATAAACAACTATGATGATTTCATCAGCTGGTGTTAAACATCTGTTATGATGGAGAAAAAAATATTTAATCTACTTTTAAATCCTCTTAGAAAAGCTTGCAAGTATTGACTATTATTAAGACTACAATCGTAACTATTATAAAAGGCAAAACAAGGGAAATATAATCGTTTTAGAACACCATGTAATAGTTATAGAAATCAAATTTTAAGCGATGATTTAACTTAAATACTATTACAAGTTAAATTAAAAAATACTGTAAAATTGTTTGTTTCTTTTGTTTGCTTTTTTAAAGAAAAAAGATAAAGGAATATCACATTTTCCAACTAAATGTATTTTAGATCATTGAACATTTTTTTATTGATACAGTTAATAATTCAAGCATTATAGGTCTAGAAATGTTTGTTCCAATATCCGTTTCATCTTGTCTGGTTAAACAATAAAAGAACTCGAATTAATGTTAGTTAAACATTAATGTTCAATACGGAAATGTAAGTAATATCGTCAATATAAATACCATGTAGTTTTATATCTTTAGCTATACTACTAATCTTTTCTGATGTATGATAATAAAATGTATGAATTCATAATTCGTACATATAAAGAAGCAATGATACAAGTAGTTATAAGAACAAAGAATTATTTAAATAATTCATAAACATTTTAATATCGTTTTGCAATAGACTAGCTGTCTGGATTTAAAATACAATTACTGGTATTTACTTAAAAAAATACTTTTAACACTCCTTCATTTGAATCAATGGAGGACCTCTTGAGAAATAAGGTCTATGTTTTTTTAAAATATCCCCTCCAATACTTGCAATTGCAACGTTTACTTACCTTTGGAACCTAAACTATTGGGCCGATTTTGAAAAAAATTTGGCATTGGTGTTCAAGCAAATCACACCCCCAGGGCGAAATCAAGAAATGAATTATAGCCCAAAATTTGGGGATGATACCCCTCAAAAACTCTAAAAAACGTGAAAAAAAAAAAAAAAATCTCAAAAAAAGTTCCGACCATTTTAATTAAAAAATTCCTAAACCTAGTTTATTTAAATACAAGTCTAACGATATAAACAGTTTTCCAAGGAAATACCCAGTTTCCTAGATATTGATTAAAAAAAAGTAAACAACCACTTGAGCTTAATGCAATAAATATTTAATATTAAGCAAATTAATAATTTATCATAAGAATTTTATAGTTTAAATGTATGATTGGAGTAAACGGCCGGTGGGACTCTCACTTCACTTAAAAGGTTCTATTAAAGTGTTCCTAGAGGTGGGTTCTCAGTCTCGGCTTGCGGATCTACACGCGTCTGTATAGATATCATTAGCGTCATTATAATAGATACATTACAATGTATTCATATTATATGAGAACCGTTATCTGAGTTGTCTCAGAGGAGATCAAGAAGAGTGACAGGAATTTAAATTAAATCATAATTTTTCGTTATTAACTATAAAGATGTAACAATAAAGTATTACATGAAATCCCTTAATTAAAAACTAGAGAATTAATTTTATGTTTGCATAAAAGTTTTAAAAAACATTATGCATTTTAATATATGATTCTATAGTTTAACTGAGAAACAGATGTTGCAGAATATGATTTTCCCACTTTTATATTTTATTTGATTTTTGTTTTAGAAAAGTAATAAAATTCAAGCATTTAGTCTGATCAGAATATCATTACATTAGGATCGAAAGGGGTAGAATATTAAGCCCAAACCCTCACAGTTTTTGTTATACTGCCAAAATCAATTGACGAATGAAATTTGACCATTCTTTCTTTTAGCCGAGGGGGGCGGGCATTGTGGACCACGTTTTGGATCAAGTTAACGACTGAGTTAAAGTTTACAACCCTGTTGCCTTTTACTCTGTATAAAAAAAATATATATATCTACTGTAACAAGAACAGTAGGGAGGAGTCAACCTCCCCTTGGATAACTGTTACCTCCCAAAAAAATATAAAATTAGAAGGAAAAGGGGATTTTACCCCCCTTGGGCGTGACTGCCTCGGTTATTACTTCGGTCCAAAAAAATTCTATATCTCTCTCTGTTCGAACCGTGCTACTCTTTTTATATTTTTTTTTATTTCTTTCCCCCTTTCCTCTTCATGGTTTTTTTGTTATCCTTTCTCGTTGCCAACTACGGTAAAAATAATAATGAAACGTTAGAAGGGAGGTATCCCTTGAAAAGAATAGAAAGTTTTATATGAGAGAATCAAAAAACAATTGCCCTGTTCCTCTTTCTATTGCTCCTCCCTTTCACTTATTCCTTTTTAGTCAAGTTCTTAAATACTCGGGAGAAGTAGTTTCGACCTAGGTAGAGTTACTTATATTTTTCACTTAAACATTTACTAGGCTTGAGTGGCTCTATCATTAAAGCGGGTTACAAAAACTATATATTGAATATTGAGAAAATAGATAATCTTGATGAGTTAATGTTAATATTTAAAGAGATGATTGTAATAGAGAATTTAGTAGTAAAGGAGCCACCTTGCATGCTTACTACTCCACTACCATTGTCCATCTTCATGTTAAGTATTATAAAAAGTATCACTTCGCTACAAAAAAACTTCTGCATGTATAAAATTGATTTCACCTGTTTCAATCATGGTTTAGACTAGACGATGTATATGAAGTTTTATTAAAATCGTTACGTTAGAACGTATCATATCGGTGAAAACATTTTTTTTTTCTATTTTATGTTAAGGGGCAAGAAAAATATTTTTAATCTTTGTTTAGTTTCGCCGCAGTGTAGAAACCTTTCCAATACCTTCTCCTCCTCTTCCTACGACGCGACTCCTTCTTAAATTCTGTGTTACGGCATATGTATAATTTTATATTTAATTCTTTTCTTTTAAAGTTGCCAGCTTTTTTTTAAACTTAATTCTTACATAACCAACATTTTAAACGTTTGGGTCACTTCATTGTGGTGTCGCTGTTGGTTTGACTAAAAAAAAAAATTGTGTTTGTGTTCATCTCATTGAATAGATGATAATAGAGTCCCGTCCTGACATCCAATTTTACATTTAATGCTTACGTTTACCTGAGCGTTACCCGTGAACTCTTAGACAGATAACGCTGTCCAACGAATTTGACCTGAGCATTAGTAAAAGGAGCGTGCATACTAATTTTCAACTAAATCGGTTAAATTTTACTTAAGTTACTGTCGGACATACAAAGATTATTAATAGCAGATATTTTGTTGAATGTAAGAAGCTCGCTTCCACTCGCTTCAATTTAGTTTGTTCTTGACTACTCACGATAGCGAACATGCTGAAACCGGTATGGCGTAGTGTTAAAAATGCTTGTGATTAAGACAAATAAAAAGAAGTACCTAATACTTTTTTTTTTCTTTTTTTTAAATTTATTTCTCTTATATTATTGCTTCTATTTATTAACATTAGGTAGAAAGTAAGGTAAACAAAGTTGTGAAATCTCATGAAATAATTGCTTTGTTGAACGAAAAACATGTTTTCTCAACACTTAATTAAAAAATAAATGAAATTTCTTGTCGATAATAATTTATAGAGTCCTATTCGCACTTTTAGAATAGCATTAGAAAAAAAAGCTGACAACAAGAACGAGATGGTTTCTAGATGGGCTTTGGTTTTCTCTCGTAATAGCTATTTGTCATGTTATTTCTCTGGCGTTCACTTATCTAATATCTAGGATATTGGGAAAATTCTCACTTCTCATGTATCCCACCCTTCGAGATCGCGATATTTATTACATGGATATCAGTGAGAGATAAAAAACACCAACTCGTCCATTATGAAGATTATATCTTAAATGGTGTTAGGCATCGAACAAATTAATCCTTTTTAATGGTCGGACTTGCGACTTGGAAGAGAAAAAAATTACTGCATTATCTGAACATAGTCTTATCTTTGTGGATCGTTATAACTTTTTTTATGTCCTTGATCTCACTGATTCTTATAGCTAATATTATTTATTTATTTAACGTGCTTATCTATGCAAATGTATGGGTGAAGTTGTTGTATCAGTATAATATCTGTTTAGATTTTTTTGGAACGAAGTTTATATGGCACATTACTGCATCTGGCGCCCGGGAGGGAATCCGATAGTGTGACTGACCCACAAGACCAACCGCCACAAAATAGATTGATGACGATAACCTGAGTAAAAGTTGACCGATTTAGTTGAAATTTGGTGCATATGGTCATTTTACCAATGCCAAAAAAAATTCGTTGGACAACGTTATCCGCCCATGCGTTCGCTCGCAACTGTTGTGTAAACGTAATCTTCAAATGATAATTACTCGTATGAGTTTTAGATCGGGAAAAAACTAACTACTTTAACTTCATTTATTCAATGAGACAAACAATTTTTATATTTTTTTATATTTTTTTTTTTTTAGTAAAACTGCCGACACCGCTGTGAAGTGTTAAAGATCGCTAAAATTATTAAACTTTTAAAAAGGTGCAAAAAATTTCGGTAAATTTTTTACCGATGTCCTACGTTAAGATTTTAATACAACTTCATTCATATCGTCTAAGGTACATTTGAAACTGCCATCTAAAAGTTCAACCTGGTACATCCAGAGGTTTTAGTGTAGTGAAGTGATATATTTTATATTATTTTAAACTGAGTAGGCCGGGGCGTGTGCTCACTTTATTACGACCATCCTCTTTAACTATCAACTCATCATGAATGTATTAATCATCAAAACAATTTTGAAAGTTTAAAAAATTCGGAGGGAAATTAAATAAATTGGACAATAATTGTCTCTAAGCGCATAAAATAATTAAAGTATACGAAATACAACGTGAGGAAGCTATGTGCCACACTAATTGGCAGACTATTTTTAAACTTGGAGACAAAAAAAAAAAAAATCGTTCTTGAGAATTATCACAATGCTTCTGTTAACTTCGGCAAGCTTTAAAGCTAAATTATAAAATAATATTAAACTTTTTGAATTAATAATTTGTAAAGTTTACCTTTTCTTTATTTAATTACACAGCTATTATTTTAATCAAATATTTGTCTGTATCAAGACTATATCTATTTCAATGTTATGTATACTACGATTATGGTGTGTTGATTCCTTGATTGCGTTTGTTTTTGTGAAAATTATTATCAACACGACAACTAATAATTAAGCCGAGCTTGTTTTGTAAAATTTTAACGACACCTGAACGACGCGTTTGGTCCCGTGGGTGATAATTAACAGAATTACAAGGCAGTGAAGGTTGGGGGGCCGTTGAAAACCTTTTAACTGGCAATTACTAAAGCGAGCTTAATGAGTGTAGTTTTAATGAAATATTTCGCTTCGGTTTTCGCTCGTGTAACACTTTCCCCTTACCTTAATTCCACAAGGTGAAAATGGAAAACTTCAAATTAATTAAAATCTTCATCTTGTTACCAACTCTTATTTACTGCTCTATATCATTCGAAGTAACAAAATAAACTTAAATCAATTCAAATATATTAACTCTCGTCAACTTAT
Source organism: Gerris buenoi (assembly GCA_001010745.2). Classification (NCBI taxonomy): domain Eukaryota; kingdom Metazoa; phylum Arthropoda; class Insecta; order Hemiptera; family Gerridae; genus Gerris; species Gerris buenoi. The sequence goes on from KZ651287.1 coordinate 597,164, forward strand.
CGTGTTCTGAATTAATTGGTTAATTCTTAAAATTAAATAAGAAGTTAATTTCATCTCAGTTGAAAATTTCTGCTGTAGATTAGAAGAAAACTTAATACGTAGATGTCCACATCTTATGTACTTAAAAAACCACTTTTAATTAAATCCACGATTTCATATTTACGAACAAATGACTTGGAAAATATTTGGATCTAAGTTAGAAATTTGAGGTATTCTTGATTTATGCTGAAGAACATTGTTGAATATTAAAATATATAAAACTTATTCGGCAAACATCTTTTATTTAGTCATAAATAACACGGGAAACACTTCGAAGAGAGTTAAGTTCGAGAGATAGTTAATTAGATGCGCTTGATGTAATCCAAATTAATTTTCACTAACTTTCTTGAGAGACTTAATTGAAACCATGTACTTAATATTTAGTGTTCATGTTTTTAACACTTCTTACCATTTTATTTAAACATTTTTTCTGTAGAGGCCACACATTTTTAGTGTCAGGATTTTGAAGCTATAAATCTTAGTTGCCTCATCATGTTTAATACTTCAACCTTAATGATATGCCTTGACTTAAAGTTTACATTTGAACATCATTGTTCTTTCTTCACGTACAACATTTAATCTTTACAACTATCTAGATTGCCAAAGTGTTTTTGATGTAAATTTTAAGGTACACTATTCTGAACTGATATTTCTTCGAGTTCGAAACTTCTTTATCAAAACAATCTTCTTGACGTTTCAGTTAAGTTTCGAAGTCTGACATTGGTTGATACTAAGATGTTAGCATTAGAGACAAAGTTAACTTAAAATGCTATTTGTGATTTATACTAATTTTTTTTAGTCGACAATATCATTATCCCTGTAAAGATTGTGTGTTACTTCTTTAGATTGTTACTCCCCTATGTTTTTTATAAATGACCTTGACTAAATAATTATTAAGGCAAAGGGATGTTTAGTCCAATGCAGTTTAATGTCAAATGACCGAATAACAAAAAAATAACTAAAAGGCAAAGGGCATGAAAAATAACTATTAAAAAGTACTAGACTATTAAAAGTAATGACTAAATAACTATTAAGGCCAAGGGATGTTTAGTCCAATGTAGTTTGGGACAAAGTAATATAACACTTCTTGTTTTTTTTATAAGGGGTGTAACAATCTAAAGAAGTTCCGATTTGGTCAGCTGATGGAACGAAACTTTTAACATTACAATGAAACTGTTTGTTATGAATATTTTAATTGTCTTATCTCAAAACAATAATATATTTGACGTGTCTTAGGCCTCTTTCACACGGTGCGGACGCGGGCCCGGACCCGCATCTAACACGCGGGCGCGGGCCCGCAGTTTCTTTTCACACGGTGGGGGCGCGGGCCCGGACCCGCATCTAACTAGGTGTGAAAACAACAATGAAATCAACAAAAATATCAATGACCGGTAGGTAACAAGTGCGGGTGCGGGCCTGCACCGTGTGAAAACCTACATAGAGATCAATGTCCAGTAATGACAACTGCGGACGCGGGCCCGGACGTAGCTATGGGGACCCGGATGAGCATTTCGCCCGGACGCGGGTCCGGACCCGCATCCGCGCCGTGTGAAAGGATCTATGGTTTTACTAAGGTCATACTTAATCCGGGCCCGCGTCCGCATCTAGCTGCGGGTCGGACCCGCGCCGTGTGAAAGGGGCCTTAGCTGTAAAGCCTATTCACTACTTGTAACCTGATCATAATATAAAATAGTCATAAATAAAAAAAATAAATAAAAAAGGCGTAGAAAGAGAATAAAATGCATTTTCTTATTAATTTAAAATTAATTTAATCGTACCAATGTCCGACAGTTATCTGGGTTTAATACCCAGAGAAGTAGTTAATAGAAGTTTCCGGTAATATAGTATATCGTGTCTTTAATAAATAGAATCCAATAAAAATAACACGAATAGCTATAAATCACATATAAGACCAAGAACCATAAAAAAAGAACAATAAGGAAGTATTAAAAATTTGATAAAGATTCTCAGGTAATATTAGATTATATGCTTTAGCATCTACACTGTAGATGCTTCTGTACACTGTAGATTCTACAGGGTAACAAACAACAGATTAATGTTGGATGTTTTCGTTTAAGGTTAAAAAAAATTGTTAATGGAAAAATCTCATTGTTTCAAAGAATAAGGTGTTTTTTAAAGAAAAAGTGGGCAAACTTAATCGACATTATAAAAATAACACGGTAAATAACTTGTTATAAATTATAAAGTACAATTTTTCGTAGACAACATTAGTTGATCGATATGTGATTTATGGTAGAATAATAAAAAATAATTGTTGCGGGTCTTTTATTATTATGTTCATCTCAATTGTATTTCTTTCTTCTGTTATTTTTTATTTGAGTTACAAATTAAGTTAACTGAAGTAACTTCCTGGTTTGTGTAGCCTCGAGAACGAAGGTAACATTTTATAAAATTTAGATAAATGTCCTTCGTGTAGGGTAGAACTGAAAGAGACAAATAGCTCACGCTTACACCACCAGAGCTCAGCACCCGACATAGAGACAAAAGTGAATAGACGCTTTAGTATTTTTGATTGATGATTTCTGTTTCTCTTGCGGATTTTTCACTTATTTTCCTTTTATTTTCTATTCTTTACGCTTTCGTACAAGCTTTTTTTTTCTTTCTTTATCTTCTACATTTATCTTGATATGATTCTATTTCTACTTACTTGAATAACAGAAAAGGATTGGACTAACAAATTTATATTTCTCATTACATATAATGGATTTCAAACATTCCTGTACAGAATTCCGTTTTAGACATTAGGGAACATTTTTGATCTCGAGTCTGTCGTTCAAAATGTTTAACACATCTGAAGGCAGAAAATTCTCTAACCGTAAAATTATTTATTAATTTTAAAGCAGCTTCATAAGGCTATCATAGTTTTTAATAATTTAATACTCGTTTTTATCATCTATGCCGAAAAAATAATAGTGACACAATCACACATCTCGAGACACTCACAATGATTGCCTCCGCTAACACTTCATATCCTATCTTATACACATCTGATTTTTAGGTACACAATTAGCTCAATGTTTTTGGAAATAAATCGAAACAAGCTCTTAGCTGGCTTAACTTGTGGATATCTTTCTTTCCGGTGAACAGTGTAGAACTATGAAAGAGTTTAAACGAGAGGTTTAAATTACCTCAAATTTGGTACTGAAGATAACAATGAGTTGAAAACCTCCTTTGTATTATGAAGTTACTTTTAGTAAAGGCATTTTCTTTCATTCAAACTAGTTATGTTATATAATATTTTATAAAGTGTACTAAAAAGGTATTCTCATCAGCTCCAGCTGTATTATAGGATAGGATTTATTCGATTGAGTTGTTGTTTCACTTGAATGAACATATAACTTTTCACTAAATTAGATAGCTTAGCGCACTAGGAAACAGTATCAACCCCACTTTTATTAAATAATATTAAATGCAAGGCAAAACCGCATTCCACAGTTTTAAAATAGTATTGTAACAGATATCAATTAAAAACAATTACCTATTTATGGGGGGTGTGAAAAAGTGTGACATCAAGCTAGGAAGTTGAAATTTTGGGAATGACTTCTTCTTAAGACACAAGTACCTCATCAGATAGAACATTTTTCAAAATGCCTCTCCTACATTGGGGAAAAGTATAAAGTGAAGAAAGAGTAATCGATTCATACTACCTTTATTTTCCTAGACACGATTACGATAGACGTTCAACGATAATCGCCCAACGACTATCGTTCTTCCGAATTTCTATGTTGAGAGTCGCTCTGCTAGGAAAACGGTAACATGGAAACTCAGAAAAGGAGTCCTCAGCGATAGTCGTTTGGCGACTATTGCTTGAGCGTCTATCGCTGGAGTCATGTCTTGGAAAACAAAGCTTAATATCAGAACTGTCTTATTAAGATATCAAACCTTCGCCATCCTTAAGCCATGTAAGGGACCAGCTAAAGTATATTGATAAAATTGATACATTGTTACCAAGAATAAGCTCGCAAGTTGAGTAGACAAATAGTAGAATAATAAAAAGCACTGATGATGGCCTCTAGGCTACAATAATGAAGAATGTAAATAAGTGTACATAAGTGCTAGATAATAGTAAGCGTGTAATAAAAATTGGAAGGTCCAAAATAAGTTGACAAAAAAAGGAATAACACATTTAGTCTCTCCATGTTAAGTGGATAAATTTAATTGCCAAATCAGTGTTCAAAAGGCCATCATCAGTGTATTTCGGAAGACGCAAGAGGCACTGATGATTGATGATGGCCTTATGAAGGCTGAAAGCTGCTTTGGCAAATAAATTTGTTCAATTTAAGTGGAGAGAATATATGTGATATTCCTTTAAGATTGCCTCCATAGATGCTCCTATGTCTAGCATTAACACAATAAAGTTTGTTATTTTATTATACTTGGATTAATATTATTTCTTGGCTATTTTTATTTTTATTTAAATTATTTTTGTAAACCTGTGAAGTTTCGTTTTTGACTTTTTTACAAGCTATAAGCTTTTACTTAACGTGCACTGTTAGTATGTTATATGTATGTTTGGGTCAAATCTTGTAACGTAATTTTAATGCAGTTATCCTCAACTGATTAAATTGAAATTTTGCATTTACGTTTAGTTTGAATGACAGTGCATGACTAGCTAAGTTACCCCAAGATGGCGGACAGCCCAAGATGGTGAAAAGCCCACGATGACAGACTAGTTATTTTTTAAGCACGCCTATGACATAGGGTATCAAATGAAAGAGTTTTTTTAAGAAGAATACGAATAAAAGCTTTTTCTTAAAAATGCTTTTTAATATTTTTTTTATATATATTATATTGGAGCTTTTAATTTATATTTGTCACTTTTTTTTAATATCTACTACTTATACTACACCTTTTATATTGTTCATTGTAAGCACTTGATGAAAATTGGCTTTTGAAATTAAAATTCTTTGGAGATGCTTTGGTTTTTATTAATCCATTCACTTTTACATTTATATACTTTATTCTATATTCTTATTTAACTATGAAATATTTAGCAAGTGTCAATTTCAATTTTTTTTGTGTGTCAAGTGACAATTTAGTAAGATATATTTATATGCATCTTTATTCATAATTTTCATTACTATAACCTTTTATAAATTAAAATACATTTTTAATTAATTTTCTAACTTGTTAATTTTATTTTTGTCTTTTGAGTATTTAATTTTAGATGAGACTATTATTTGCAATTTTGACTTATAAATAACGTGTTAAGTTATAAAAAGTGTTTTTTTTTTATTACTATTATTTTTATTAAACTAATGTGTCGCTTTAAATTATATACGTGTAAAATATGACACATACAGCATCTGTAAAAATAGGTTTTTCCTTTCTTTCTTCAAAAGCTTATCACTTAATAAATAAATTTATTATAGACTCATAAATATAAAAGACAAGAGTATAAATTCAACCCAAGTCTACTAATTAGAAATTTTAACGAAATTACATAAATTCGGCTAATTTTAAAGAGAACTTTATATTTAGCACTTGAATTATAAGTTCGGTCTAAATTGGTGTCGACTAACTCGCTAAACCATCACACTCCACGGGGGCTCTTAGTAGATTCAACAATTTAAGGGGGGCCTCGCCTACTTACGTTGCCCTCTTATAATTTAAACGAGTTGACGCTTTTCTAATTAAAATCACTTGCTAAAGAACACTCCTGTATTACCCTATCCTTCTTCTACCGCCTATTATTCATTTGACTTTGTTTAACTCTCATGAATTTTATCAGACAAACATTTGCTTTCATTTTTTTAGAGGTATTTAACAAACATTTTGGAACTCTTTTTAACAAATACACTTTTTAATTAAATGTTCAAATATGATTTATATATCTATTTTAATCTCTTGAAATTATTTTTTACACTTTTAATTAAAAAGTGTATAAAATTAAAAATATATATTTTTTAGTTTAGTCAAAGCATACATAGGATTTTTGTTGACTTAGTATTAAATTATGTTAATTTAAATTTAATATAATAATAATTAATATACAAATTTAGCGCACTTAACTAAAACACACTGGTGGTTTAATATAAAATAATTTGTATACTTTTCTAACAACAATACAAATTATCTTATGATGGTCTATATACAAATGAACATGACGCGGTCACCACCGACCAAGAACTTAACAATACAAATGCAGTTTTTCACTATTTTGACAATTTTAAATGACAATTGTATATAGTTTTGAGGCGCTACTACCAAAAAACTCTGAAAAAATGTTTTCTCAAAACCGGTTCTAACGTTTGGTTAAAAATATGCGAATACGTAGTCCGAATCAAACCAAAAAAAAGTAATTTCCCTGAAAAAATCTAGTCTTCTATATATTTATAAAAATTAATTTGAAATTGTAAAGGGTGATATGTGGGGTTTGATTCCCTGCCCGGGAGGAATTATTTTTAGAGTAAATCAGATAAAATGTTGAATGAAAATATGACCATGAAACCCCGAAACAATTTCAAAATGAAAATTAATGGACGATGAAATTATGTATATATGAAAGGTTAAAACTTTAAGCCGGGTTTACACGGGTAGAGTAAACAGGAGAGTAGAGTAGCGAGTAGAGTGCACTTTACTTCCCACTCTACCAATTTTATTAGCTACTCTACTCGCCACTCTACTCTACTGAGCGTTTTTTCGCGTTTCTACGGGTAGAGTTACTCTACTCGCTACTCTACTCTCCTTGTTTACTCTACCCGTGTAAACCCGGCTTTTAGTATCGGATTTTTTTTACGCTGCGCGTCCCCTGCCTTGAACCTTTGCAGCACAATTTGACACATTTGTGATTTTTACAAAACTTATTTAATAATATAGATAAACTTTTTTATTTGGTAAATAAAACAAATTCTTTTATATGAAATAATTGTGATAATTCAAAACGGATTTTTTTGTTTAAATTAGAAATATCCTTATCACTATAGCTTCTATTCAAATTACTTAATGCCTTTACAGGAGCTAAAGTTTTTTGGGTTAAACCCATTGCGGTGTGTGGAATCAATGTCCGCATACGTATAATGACAATGGAAATGTCGAAAGACAAAGTATATAAAGAGAAAAAAAAATTAAAGTTATCCTACTAAATAAAACAAAAAAAAATCGTTAATTGCCTTTTTTCCCCGCTGGAGTAAATGTTAGTTTTTTTTTTACTTTTTTCGGTTAGCTAAAGTAGAAATGGCTTGGGAAAGAGGCAAACTCCACGCATTCTTCCGCCTGCTTTAAAGCGTTTTTTTAAAAAAAAAAGAAAAAAAAAGAAAGAAAAAAAAGAGCGCAACCAACTAAGTATTTTTTTAAAAAAAGTGAGGCTTAAAAGTTTTAAAGCGGAACAAGAAGCCAAGCCTTCAGGAAGCGAAGCAATTAGAGCAAATGAAGCATGGAAATTCTAAAGTAAAATCTGACTTGAATAAAGAGGAAAAAAAAATATTTTAAAAATATATCTTATTTAACTTTAAAATTCGAAGTAACAAAGATGTCAAGGCTAAGTATTACCTAAGCCGATACAATTACTTAAAGTTATTTTTGTTTAAGATTACAATGTACTTTAAGCAAAAATAAAATCATTATTTTTAAATAAATATTTATCTTCTTTTTTTATATATTAAGATAAGCCAATTGATTTGTTTCATTAACATTTTAAAAGAAAAAAAATATTTTTAATTATTCGTCAATTGTTATTAAATATAAATAAATCATTATTATATTAATTTATAAATAATATCCCCTAATTCCTAATTATAATGCTAATTAATTTAATTAGTTTTTTAAGTCTTCCAATTAGTGGAGCTCACCTTTTCCTTGTGCCTATATTATGCACGAATGGTCAGATAGAAAATAATAATTTGGTTGTTTGAACCAAATTAGATTCTTAGTATGGCTACACTTATTTTTATTAAATATTAAGATTAAAACTAATGTTGCACAATCTGTGGGCTACTTTAAACAAACCATCCAAATTTATTTAAAATCGTATAAACACTTTTAAAGATAGATGTTATTGTTATACAAATAATCAATTTCTTTATTGGCAAAAGTTAATTATACAAATGTTTAGAAATGAATTGAGTACTGAAAAATCAGTAATAAATAGTGCAAGATAAAAAGAACTTTTTTTGTACTATGTTTTTACATTTTCTTTGTGGATTTCCTTAGGCTGTCACTGGTGGTGTTAGTCTATGTCTACAATTGATTTTGAATTTGACCGCCCTTAATATTTTAGAAATTTTGTGATTTATCGACTAATTATAATAATTTGGTAAATTCCAATTACTGATTATTGTATTGTCGTTGGAAATACATAACCTGTGCAAGTTTCAGTCTTCTATTTAGTCCGGAAGATATAGTCCAGTCATTTGGTATCGGAAAGTAGCCGATTCAGGAAAAAATTGCTGAAGAATTTTTCTCGACGGATCTTTATGTTTTTTGGGGTGCTGAATCTGAAAATCCAGTTATCGACTAGATTCGGATATGGCTTCACCATGAAAATGGTGAAAAACCATAAAATTTTGGAAGTTTTTTTAGTTTTTCGCTTATAACTCCGAAACGACGCATCCTAGAGAAAAATTAC
>KZ651287.1:629686-641639 GCA_001010745.2 Gerris buenoi
GCTGTTAGTCGTATCATAAGGCTGTTAGTCGTATCATAAGGCTGTTAGTCGTATCATAAGGCTGTTAGTCGTAATATAAGGCTGTTAGTCGTATCATAACTATGATCAGGCTGTTGTCGTACCATCACTATGATAATGCTGTTAGTCGTATCATAAGGCTGCTAGTCGTATCATAAGGCTGTTAGTCGTATCATAAGGCTGTTAGTCGTATCATAAGGCTGTTAGTCGTAATATAAGGCTGTTAGTCGTATCATAACTATGATCAGGCTGTTGTCGTACCATCACTATGATAATGCTGTTAGTCGTATCATAAGGCTGTTGGTCGTATCATAAGGCTGTTAGTCGTATCATAAGGCTGTTAATCGTATTATAAGGCTGTTAGTCGTATCATAAGGCTGTTAATCGTATTATAAGGCTGTTAGTCGTATCCTAAGGCTGTTAATCGTATTATAAGGCTGTTAGTCGTATCATAAGACTGCAGAAATACATTCATATAGTTGCTCTAAACCATAGTTATCCAAACTTATTAGCATAAGGGCTACACTGGCACTTATCTCGCTTTTGTTTCTGAAGTTTTGAATCACGCTCAAATTTTCCTATTGGGATTTGGACTAGTCGTTGAGTGAGATATCCATGGCGCAGAGCGTGGGGATGGACGCCTCTTTATGGTATGGGCGAGTGGGTAGAAAAACGAATTAAACTATATCTGGGCGGTCATAGAAAAAACTAAAACTTCGTGGGTTATCATCGATGTTTGCAATCGCCGAAGTTAAAGCGATAAACCAAGAAGCTGCACTAAATACGCTCCTTTAAACGAACCCGTCAGTTTATTATGTTAAATATTTCTAAAAATTATGTACTAAAGTCCGCTGGCTTTAGCTGCGGAAAAATCTTAAAGAGATTCTTTGAGCTTCCAGCAATAATCGAAATTTTCTTGAATGAATCTTCCTCTTAGATTCAAAACAATGAGTGGTTATGGAAGTTATAATTTCATAGAAATTTAACTAAAAATGAATGACCTTTAAAAAATTACAAGGAGAAAACCAGATTTTGCCTGATTTATACAGTCATTTTTAGTCCTTTCAGCAAACAAATTGTTTTGTTTCAATCTCAGTTGAACAAAAATTGTTTTACGCATTTTAATACAAGCCATTATCATTTTATTTTAATATCATTCAGTTAGCAAACTGAGATTAGATTTTGAAGTTGAAGCTTTGAGTGCTTTAACAATAACTTTAACAATAAATTTTAAGTCTCGTTTTTTCATTTTTTGATGCTCTTTCAATCAATATAAAGATTTTACAAAATATTTTAAACGTCGATGTAGAATTCCTTGCCCNAAGAAAAAAATGTTGAAATATCAGGAATGTTTACTTTTTTATCCGAGTTTACTTAATTTATAAAAGTTCTGTGTTTAAATTTAATAATCAGTTTCTTTTCTCTCTCACTGTTTTGTTTTTGAGTTTTATAATTTGTTCTTTATTCTTTTTTTTCAGTTGTTTTTTTTCTCCCATATGGAATTTTCCACCAACTTTTGCTTAAAAAAAGTTTATTCAAAATTAATATTAATTTTAATTTCAGATATATAGAAAATTCAGACATATATCCAAATGCGTGGGAAAGTAATTTAAAATGTTTTATAAAGCTTATGTTTATATATATACAGTTATTGTTTTTATGCTTATCAAAGGTAACGGAACCGTTGTGATCATCTTGAAGAACGAAACATTTTTTTGATTCCAAATTTAATAATACATACAAAAATCCGTTTCAAACTTATATCGTTTAGCTATTTTACCTTTAACTTATTTTACCTCTAATATTTTGTATGAATAGTGCCTCGTTTTAAAGTATACTTTCCAAATAATTGAAGTGGAACATTTATTTAAATTTCGATGGCTGACATCCATTTTGGAACGATCGAAAAGTTTGCGTTCTTTTACAAACCGCGAACACCTAATTATGTTAATATCCTACACAGAAAGAATACCTAACTCATTTTTTTTATACCTGAACAGCTGTTATTAAAGAAGGAAGAATTTCAGTTGGATAATATCGGTGGAGTAGAATACCATATATGTTTTGACTCCCTGAATTATAATAGTGTTTGTAACGATCATGGAGTACGACCCTAGAGGTACTTTAACTCTGTGCGCTTATAAAGCGTTCTCTTTTTTCACGAATTCCGCTTGAATCTGTCTAAAACTGTTTTAGACACCTGTTCGTTCTATTATTATTCTAGATCTAATTTATGAATATTGTGATACTCTTTAATACAACTGTTTATTTTTGTGTATACATCTGACTTTTGTTAAATATTTGACTCTTCATAACTTCTGTTTAATCATATATGGGGTTACAGGTAAAGTACTAGAAACGAAACATTGGCGTCATAAATGCTTCTCCTACTAGTTAGTAGATGATCCCTATTTAAAAGTTTATCTCAGCAATAGATTTTTTAGAGGATTATTTCTTTATCACGTTTTAACATTTTGCTGTTTGTCGAATCATAAGGCTGCTAGTCGTATCATAAGGCTGTTAGTCGTATCATAAGGCTGTTAGTCGTATCATAAGGCTGTTAGTCGTAATATAAGGCTGTTAGTCGTATCATAACTATGATCAGGCTGTTGTCGTACCATCACTATGATAATGCTGTTAGTCGTATCATAAGGCTGTTGGTCGTATCATAAGGCTGTTAGTCGTATCATAAGGCTGTTAATCGTATTATAAGGCTGTTAGTCGTATCATAAGGCTGTTAATCGTATTATAAGGCTGTTAGTCGTATCCTAAGGCTGTTAATCGTATTATAAGGCTGTTAGTCGTATCATAAGACTGCAGAAATACATTCATATAGTTGCTCTAAACCATAGTTATCCAAACTTATTAGCATAAGGGCTACACTGGCACTTTATCACGTTTTAACATTTTGCTGTTTGTCGAATCATAAGGCTGCTAGTCGTATCATAAGGCTGTTAGTCGTATCATAAGGCTGTTAGTCGTATCATAAGGCTGTTAGTCGTAATATAAGGCTGTTAGTCGTATCATAACTATGATCAGGCTGTTGTCGTACCATCACTATGATAATGCTGTTAGTCGTATCATAAGGCTGTTGGTCGTATCATAAGGCTGTTAGTCGTATCATAAGGCTGTTAATCGTATTATAAGGCTGTTAGTCGTATCATAAGGCTGTTAATCGTATTATAAGGCTGTTAGTCGTATCATAAGGCTGTTAATCGTATTATAAGGCTGTTAGTCGTATCATAAGGCTGTTAATCGTATTATAAGGCTGTTAGTCGTATCATAAGGCTGTTAATCGTATTATAAGGCTGTTAGTCGTATCCTAAGGCTGTTAATCGTATTATAAGGCTGTTAGTCGTATCATAAGACTGCAGAAATACATTCATATAGTTGCTCTAAACCATAGTTATCCAAACTTATTAGCATAAGGGCTACACTGGCACTTATCTCGCTTTTGTTTCTGAAGTTTTGAATCACGCTCAAATTTTCCTATTGGGATTTGGACTAGTCGTTGAGTGAGATATCCATGGCGCAGAGCGTGGGGATGGACGCCTCTTTATGGTATGGGCGAGTGGGTAGAAAAACGAATTAAACTATATCTGGGCGGTCATAGAAAAAACTAAAACTTCGTGGGTTATCATCGATGTTTGCAATCGCCGAAGTTAAAGCGATAAACCAAGAAGCTGCACTAAATACGCTCCTTTAAACGAACCCGTCAGTTTATTATGTTAAATATTTCTAAAAATTATGTACTAAAGTCCGCTGGCTTTAGCTGCGGAAAAATCTTAAAGAGATTCTTTGAGCTTCCAGCAATAATCGAAATTTTCTTGAATGAATCTTCCTCTTAGATTCAAAACAATGAGTGGTTATGGAAGTTATAATTTCATAGAAATTTAACTAAAAATGAATGACCTTTAAAAAATTACAAGGAGAAAACCAGATTTTGCCTGATTTATACAGTCATTTTTAGTCCTTTCAGCAAACAAATTGTTTTGTTTCAATCTCAGTTGAACAAAAATTGTTTTACGCATTTTAATACAAGCCATTATCATTTTATTTTAATATCATTCAGTTAGCAAACTGAGATTAGATTTTGAAGTTGAAGCTTTGAGTGCTTTAACAATAACTTTAACAATAAATTTTAAGTCTCGTTTTTTCATTTTTTGATGCTCTTTCAATCAATATAAAGATTTTACAAAATATTTTAAACGTCGATGTAGAATTCCTTGCCCGAGAATGTTTCGAATTGAAATTATTGATTTACAATGTAGCGATATTTTAAAAAGAAAAAAAGTGAAATAATAATTTCTGGAATTTCAAATGAGTATTCCACTCGCACACAGTTTGATCAGATGCATCAATTTGCTAATAGCTTCATTTCCGCTTTCGGCACCTTTTAGGTGTGTGAAAAAAACACACTTCAAAATTAAATGCCTAAAAAAGATAATTACAGATCTAAATTTACTGATAAGAATTTGCCGTCGCTGCTACGATAATTTCCACTTGTGAACTTTACCTACAAATGCAAACAATTGTTAGTGGCATATATTAGAGCTACATAAATCTTATTAATCGTCTTATATTCATTATGTGAATTATCTATGTCCAATGTATGTCACTTATTGTAAGATTTTAGGATGAATCTCATATAATTGAATGCAGGTAAAATGTTCAATTACATCAGACAGTTATTTGGTATAAAAACATCTAATTATTATTAAATACCATTTACTTACATTGTACATTTTACAATGTAATAAAAATAAACTATAGCGGACCGAATAAGTGGTGCTCGCGGTCGATGTCTGCCCCTGGGCCGTAGATTGGAGAATTTAGCTCTAAACGTACTTTGTATATTCAATTATTTATTATTATTTTCAAATTAATATGTATTTATAAATAATTATAAAATTATTTTTGGCGTCGGTGGTGTAAAATATAGAATATATTTTACATAATGTACATATAATTTTGGTAGTTATCTAATTTAATTATATTGTTTCATCGTAATTTGTTAAATTATACAAGAAGAATAATTATATCGTAAAATAAGTTAATTATGTTTAATTATTATTTGTCTTTGTGTACTCTTGGCTGTGGACTCTGATTAAAATTCGGGATTTCTGACTGGGAAAACCCTTTTCTTTTTTCGAGTGCTCTTGAAGGGGAAAATTAGGGGGTCTTTTTTTACGAGCAAATTATATTTTTCTTCTAACTCTTGTGTGATAATTAGTCTTTTCTTTGTATTTCCCAGGGTCCTTTTTTGTCATCTTCAAGTTCTTGTTTGTTGTACTTTATTTTATTATTATTATAAGGTCTTGGTTTTTGAAAATAAGGAATGTTCTTGGGTCGTAAATTGTTGTTTGATTTTGTGTTGGTGATCGTTTGCACCAGACTGATTTTTTTCTCTTTCTTACACGAGGCTAAAAATAAAGAGGAAAGTTAGAATTATGTGCCTGAGGGGGTGTTTCGCTTCCCGGCTGCCGTTAAATGGGCAATTTCCTGGGAGGGCAAGTCTTCTGCGCTCCTTCGTGGGGTAAAGCATAGAAGCTTTTCCTGGACTTCTACCAAGGATCTATCGATGGGAAGAAATGAAAAATCGCTGGTTCGGAGTCTCTAGACGCTAGAAGGCTCTTCCAGCCTTAACGCTAAGCTTTCCTCTCCTTTAAAAACCCCTTCTATATCGGACAACGATATTTCCCGATAAAAACACTCGATGATTTCGCATTAAACTTGAAATTTTCTTTCGACGAAATAAATTCTCTCTGAAGAAAAGAGGTAAAAAATTGATAGCCATTCATCATCCTTTAATGTAATAGGGTTAAATATTACGTATTTAAACCAGAGGTGGAACAACGTCTCTTTTTTTTAGCCATTTACTTCTCTGTTTTAAACAATTTTAAAAAAGAAAAAAGTTTTTAAAATTTAGAGATACTTCTTTATCTTTGACACCTTTATTTGAACTTTAATAGTTCACTAGGGAAATACATTTTAAAGGTTGACAAGTATTGTACGAGTATTTTAGGTATTAATATTAGTTACTAATATAAAACTACATTCGTAGTTTCCTAGAACAAAATATGTAGTTGATTATTAGTTATACAAATAGCACTGAAATAACTTACTAATGTTACCTACAGGTATGTTCTTGTATATTTGGAGTTGGATTGGTTATAAATATATCCAGAACTGGTCTTTCTAATTAATTAATGCTTTTCCCATGTTATAATGGTGCAATAATGGGGTAGTAGATGAAAGGTATTGAAGGGTGGATTACACAAATGTATAACACTTGTGGATAGTGTTAAATATTTCAAGCCATTTTTGAAAAAAAAAAATTCATGACAAACTACAAAAAAACATACATGCAAATAAAAACAACTTGAATAGTTTGAAATCAGTGTGTTAGCTGTATTTAGCCTTATATATAAAATATATAGCCTTCTATTCATTTTATGCTCTAATATTAATAAATGTTTTTGTAGTACTCATTTCATTCGGTCTCTGGAAACTTTTGTTGGTCGCTTCTTTTTAGTTATGGACATGTTGGCAATCCTTAAATAGGTTGTCATGTTACGATAGGTTTGTTCCAACCAAGCAGTGTACCGCGTGATCGTCACGGGCATGCGCAATGTTTAAAAGCCGTTTCAACCCGTCTTGTGACTTGAATTTCGTACCATCCTCCAAACTGTTCCATCCTGCGCAGGGATCATTTGCTAACTGTTTAGTGTACGGTCCAGATGATCCTCTGAAAATACTAAGTACTGGTTTGTATGACATGCGCAGTTATGTCAATCGTCACACATATCAACAGGAAGGTTCCCTAACTGTTAAGTTTCTTTTTAATCTCTTTCTTTCTAACCTGACATGATTTTACTAATGTTAGCACATGCGTATGAAAACCAGTCCTAAACGATCCGCGGGACGATAAAAAAGACAGTACAAATATAGGGGTTGCAGCACACCTAATATTTATGTATAAATAATTGATGTTCACTTTGTAATATAGTTCGTCCACGTTTCCTAATCTTAATTTCTACCTTGTTGGTAATGTAGAACAATGCATGGGATATAAATTGTAAATAGTTGTTCCTTTGTCTTGTTCACACATTGCCTCTTAATCCTAGCTGGAAGATTCAACAGGCTTTCCATCTCCTAACATGGGGGTATCGTTTGCACGAAATATCACTTAATGCTCTTAGAGTCTTACTATACGAGCAGTGAGCTAGGATTACAAGCCTTCCCTAAGACCTTTTCGTCTAAGGGTCGTCTCGTCAGAAACGGCAGGGTTATACAACTGCTAGTAAATGTTTAGCCATACTAGACTCTAGAGTCCTTTGCCTTAGTTCGGATTAGATCGTAGATCTTGGAAACTTAAGCAGCCCTACTCTCTACGTCCCTCTAATGGAATCTATGGATCCTTTAAATTGATTCATCTTTTAAACATAGTCTAAGAGGCTGCTTCTCGTTATGGACCCGCAGGGGTGGGTTTTAGGAGCTCATCAAGGCTAATGGGCGGCTCTCCAGATGGAAAATTTCACAGCATCGTCCTCCTTTATAATCTTACTCAGAAATTCAGCCTTGAGGACGAATTTTCTTTTCTACATTCAATGTATTATAAGTGATTTAATTTTACAATAAAAACCTGAATACCATTTGCTTAACCAGGTCAATAATGTAATGCGTTTAGTAAATACTATTACTATAATTATTGTAATATTTTAAGGAAATCGCAGTTTACAGCTACTTAACATTCAAGTACTGATTCGACTTTGTTTACATAGCTAAATTAACAGTTTACCTATTAAAATTGACCGTGATAAAACATGAATATGAATTTAGAATTCAGGTGCCCCAATTAGGTTATTGATTTAGGCCGTAGTTTAGTCTGCTGTAACGTTAAAGCACACTGTCCACAACATAATACATATTCCATTTCTGTAACCCTTTAGTCCTTCCTAAAGTTTAGATGAATATGAATTTTAAACGATTCTTGGAAGTGTTGTATTATTCCGTGTTAGTTTTGGGTTTAGCGTGTACCTCTGTTGCTTCCAGTTAGTTAAGAGGGGAAACCCTACTTGATAAATTGTTGATGGATGGCGGGTTAGGGCAGGTGAGGAGCCGTATGTCTCGGTTAGCAAAGCCTTAGGCCGAGGAAGATTTGCAACCTGAGTTTAGAAGGTAGGATTAAAGCGCTAAGTAGGCCCTAATAACGCCCCGGCTCCTGAAGCCAGTTAAATGCTATTAGCTTGATTTGCAAGTCTCAAGTTATCCTGTGGGCTTGTATCCTGGGCCCATCTCGCCGATTATCTTGCATTAGTGAAACGTTATTACTTAATTCCCTTACTCTCCTTTAAATTTATCTTCTGTCATATTTTTAATTTTTCTGCTACTTACCGTTCTTGAGAAGAAACACTAATATTCTTGTTTAACTCTTAAAGAACATTACGTCTGCTCTCATTAACTAAATAAATTATACAATAATAATTTGTAAAAGCATAAAATCAATAAAGTACGTGATATGATGTGAGGATGCTATGTTCCACACTAATTAGCAGTCTATTTTCGTATGATTTTTTTTCATTTTGATTCATTAGTGAGTGTCATGTGTCATACTAGTTTAATGATATTTCTACGTGAATGATTTCTTAAATCTTTAAGATAGTGGATGTGCCTTGATTTAATTAACTACAACCTTATTTGAATTAAGTTAGAACATTGACGCTATTTCACCAGGTTTATTAGGTGTAAACTTTTGAATTTTGAAGCTAGCTAAAACCGCGGCTTAAACTCTTAAAATATTTAAGGCTTGGATATTCTCTCATAAAATAACCGATACGAGGTGTTTAGTGAGTTGAAGCTACCGATACTAAGTAACACCTTCTACTTTCCTCATCGCTGCTTTCACCTCCTTCGTTTCAACAGTTTATCACTTTCCCCTTTTAATTTTCTTATATTGGCATCGTAACTAAAAGGTATGTCTTACAATTTTAATGACATTCTCGCTTGTCGTACATTTATCACTTATTAAGCTTTTTGAAAACTAATGTGACATGGAAAATGTTTTACTTATTTAAATTTAAACCATTTTCTTAAGTCAGTTTATGTTCTTTTAAAAAAGAAATGGTTTTTACATAATTTAATACGAGCAAAAAAAAAAAAATGTAAACAACTTAATACAAACATATATCATTAATTTTATACTAGATAAAACATCATAGGGAATTCTTACACTATAGAATATTTCCTATAACTGAGTCTTCGGATTATTATTGTTATTATTATTATTATTATTATAAGACCCGGAAAAATTAAGATTTTGTCACAGGATGATTCAAAATGAGTATACTAGTACCCTCGTACTTTGTACATACTTGTACATACTTTGTACCCCTCGTGTACCCGGTATAGTTATAAATTTAAGCTTTTCTTTTCACGTACACTTTACTACAACAAAGTACTAAATACCATATAGGTTTCAGCCCGATCCTATGAAATGCAAAAACGGTATAGTATAAAGACTAAAAAGTAGCATTTTTCGACCGATTTTTCTAAACCGGTACAATAAGTACTAAAATAAGTAGTAATAAAAAATAAATTTCAATGAAATGGGTACAATGGCAATAGAACCCACACACTTTTGAGTACAAATCTGCAATTTTTTATTTTTTTATTTTTAGAGTGCGCCCTACAACTACCGTGGCACTAAAAGTACCTCNTTACTTTAAAATTAAGATATCTTAATTTTTTTTTTTTTTTTTAAACTTAATTTTTATTTTTTGTTGCAAAATAAATCATTTAAAAAATAAAATGATATTTATACATAAATATAAAATAAACCAAAGTTTTAAGTTATTATTTTATTTTTGCCATAAGCCGTTTAAGAACTTTATTATTTTATAATATTCAAATAATTGTAAAAATTGTCGATGTAAATTATTAAAAAATAAAATAAAAAATAGTTTATTTCCTTTCTGATTATATTTAAAATATTTGTATCGTCTTTTTTTAAAGATTTATATTTTCTGATATTATACGTTTTTTTTTAATCATTTTTTAGTTTGTAATAAAACAAGTATTGGAAAAAACTCTTATTAGCTGAAAATGGCATAAAGTATAGACTTAAAAGAACTAACTATTTACTATCTTAAGCTCCACAATTTATTGATACCTGTTTTATGAACAAAATAATAAATATACTAAAAGATAGACTAAGACTAAAGTTAAATAATGTTGTCTAACTTAAAAATTATGAGTTGATATAAAACTTAATATAGTTTTTCAACGCTTCCAAACAAGATTTTTTATTTGAGTTTCTTAAGAAAAATTTAAAATAGTTTATTTTTTAGACTTGATTTTGAAAGCATATGTTCCTTGGAGGTTTTCATTTTTACTTGCTTATCTTGATAAAGTTTTATTTAGCTGTTATCGTTTATATTTATACACACACACACACAGATATATATATTTACATTTATTTACATATTCTCGTATTATAATAAATCATTTGGCAATTAGTGTGGCCCAGACTCTAGACGAATGGCCACACGTATAATTAAAACTGAGAATAAAATCAAGTGATTATTCTGAACGACAAATTTCGTTATATCTTCGAATTCAATTTTGTTTTAGAAATCTGTTTCAAACATCGGGAAACATTCATGGTCGGTTTTTAAAACTTTTTGTGCAACACCATTTCTTAAACTACTAGTTCGATTAGGATGGTTGGTAATAGTCAATAATTAGCCTAATTTCAGTCCAATATTAACTTCCAACCTTCTAAGCTCTATATTTGGTTAATATCGCCCCGCACAGCAAAAGGTGTCAAACAGTTTCTGTGTTAGAACGAAAAGTGTATTGCAGGCCACAGTGGAAGAGTTTCGTGGGCTAAGTGCTGCTCTGTCTCAATATGTGCAGTCTCGTATATTTTTTCTGTTCAAAAAAACTGCCCTGTCCTGTGTCGTCTTCGTTTCTATGGAATTATTCCTTTGTTTCTATTGCTACTTTTAAATATAGGTTGTATTTTATAAAAGCTATATTTTTAGTTGATTTGTGAATTTTAGACTTGGATAAGTTATTGTAGATATGGGAGCGTCTATGGAGGTCATCTTAATGAACAATATGATTAGTCTCTCCATGAAATTAGTTTATTTTAAATAACAAAGCAGCTTTCAGCCTTCATAAGACCATCATCAGCAGTGCCAAAATGTGGAAGAAGCAGAGTTATATTATAAAAAAAGACAAGTTAGAGTTAGTCTAGTCTACTTCTTGTCAGAGATTAAGGTAAGACACCGTCTTACCTTAACTGACTGAGTCTTACCTGTTGTTCATGGGATAAGTTAAGTTATGTTTCCATTGAAATCCTTGTATTCTGCGCAGCTTTGAAATTAATTATAGGAATACTGTCAATCTATATCGTAATTATTGCTGTATGGCAATAATAAGTGATACAGATGTAATGAGCTGTGTAGTGTACAAACATTTGTTGATTAAATTACCTTTGGATTTAGAGGTGTAAATATGGATATCCCTCATCATCATGTTGTATCTGTCAGCACCAGATTACATATTGCATATCAGAGAGAGGCTTGCGAGTGAAGCCGTCTCACTAAATATTTACCTCAGCATTCCCTGCACGTCAGTGTGCAGACGTATGACGTGTGTTTACTGCCAACATGCTCCGACATGTCGAGTGGGGTCCTTATCATGCCTCCCACATGCTCTAGTCTTCAAAATGATTCATTGTCTTCTCCACTAACTTTCCTATAAAACTATGATCTATGTAATTTTTTTCTATTTTATATTATTACTAGCCGTTAGGCCCGCGGTAACGGGCAGAATAATAAATTTGGTTGAGAAAAAGAGCTGAGAGATAATTAGTTATAATTAAAATAGATATTTAAAGAGATATTTACTGTTTAAATAGTAAGTTTTA